>AJFK01000109.1:0-65407 GCA_000467715.1 Hysterium pulicare CBS 123377
TCCACACTCCCCTCCTCAACCCCCAGTTTCACCTTCTACAACCACCCGCAAACCCATCTCCTAATCTTCATCTACTGCTGTCCCGATACCGCGCCCGTGCGAGAGCGCATGATGTACACGGTAGCGCTGCCTGGGTTGCTGAATTTGATTGTGAAGGAAGAGGGGGTGGTTGTGGATCGGAAGGTGGAGGTTCATGGGGCGGAGGAGTTGGAGTTGGAGGAGGGTGGAATGCTTGGAGGGGAGAAGGGGTGGGTGGGGTTTGAGGCGCTGGCTAGGATTTACAAGAAGTAGGGTTGGGTTGTTGGTTGAGTGAGAGGTTGAGGGTGGGTTGGATGGGTTGTATTGTAGGGAGCTGAGATGGGGGTTGTGAGGTTCGGAGTGGTTTGTGAGCTATTCTGGGAAGGGTGGTGGATACTTACAGCTGTTAAGGTTCCAATCCCATAATTAGATTGTATACCGCACTTCCTATAACCAGCTCGTCATACTCTACAAATCGCAATGTTGGACTGAGAGAACAAATTTGGCAACAGCAAAGAAGATAAATAGAGCATAAACAGAACTATCATTCTCATACCAGAAGAGCAAATTCAACATATCTGAAAACAAAGAGGGTATCTTCCCAGAACCAAAGCGATCCCAAAACCCCATACTCCCAAGCCAGAAACCCAAGCCACAGCAGTCCCAAGAACGAAGGACCTAAGCAAAAGTTCCATCAAGTCCCAACCCAACGCCAAAAGTGGTGACATATTCCGCGTTCTATTCTCCAACGGTCTTAAATGCACTTTGTATCCATTCCCAAGGTGAAGAAACCCAACGCCGCCATGCAATCCAACTTAAGAGGCTCCAACGCTAGCGGCACTCGCCTTCCTTTGTGGTCCGGGCCCAGGCAACTGTCCCGGCGCAATCTGTCTGACATTCTGTCCCCCGTGTCCAGACATGACGCTCTGTCTTCGGCTACTAGGCTGCCCGCCAGGACCATCCAAGCCCGCACTAAGCGGCGGCGCGAACTGTCCTCCTCCAGCACCTGCAGCACCGTAACCATCTGCGCCGCCCATCATGTTCATAGCGAGAGCGCGACTAGTAGGCATGTGTTCTGTGGATGAAGGAAGGTTTGAAAATATGTTTCCGCCGTGGGGTCCGCCGAGCGCGGAACGGAGCATATCTTTCATTCTGATGTACTGGTATTTCGACTTTTGCGAGACGGGGGTGAAGGTTGCGAGGGGGCGAGGTCGGTGTCGTTGGAGAGCGGCCATGATGGCTTCTTTCTCTTCATCGGAGTCGACGGTGCCTTGAGGCTCGAGGTCTTCGGCTAGAGGGGCGTTTGCGTCGATTGCGGCTCCTGTGGTCAAATGCGTTAGAGTGGCTTCCAAGTAGAGATCCGACTAAATTGAAGTGGTGGATTTTTGGAGTACAAGGGACAATGACAATTTGAACGATGGGAAACGACATCAATTTATTCCACAGGGCAAGGACAATCGACAGTGGAGTAGGTATGTGCAAGGGAAAGCGCGACCCAAGTGTATATAAAGGAAAACGAAGAGGGGGCGATTCAAAGAGCTTATCAATGGGGAGAAAAAAAAGATCATAATGGTAGTTAAGGAAGGAAATAACAGTGACAAAGAATAGTCGAAAGTAGACACATTTAGGGCCCCGCAAAGAGCGCAGAATGCAGTAGAAATATTAACGCTGGGATGAAAATTATCGGACTTACTTTGTTGCTTTGCTTGGTTTTTCTTCTGATATTGCGCAAGCAACATATCGTAGGGCAAACTTCTACCCGGAACCGCCCTCTTCAAACCCATGGAATGGCTCTTGCATGTCAAACTCCTCGCGCAGAATCCACCGTTCGGGAGCGCGACACCGCACTGTCTTTCCACGTCGACGGGGCCTTTAGGTTTCGCAGCTTTCGGCTTCGGTTCGTCCTTCTTCTTCTTCTTCGCGTTGGGCGCTTTCTCCGCATCTGCGTCTAACTTCCGCTTTTTGCCTTTCTTAGCACCTTCGGTATCAACTACGGCACCTTTTATAGCACTCTTACGAGCATTGATTTTTCCACCCTCATCTTCTTCCTTCTCGCCTTTCTCTTTTCGTAGAGCAGCATCCTTGGCCTCCTTGGCCTCTTTCTTCTTCTTGAGTTTCTCCTGCTTCTTGTTCAAGCAATCTCGAATGTGGTTCGCGGCGACGTGCCTGAGGACGGGCCGGCGACAGTGCTTACACTGCACAGTATCTACTTTGTCTTCCAAGGGACGTCCGGTCGGGAAACCTGCTAAGACCTTTTCGTCGAGAGGGTTTACCAGCGGCGAGGATGGGGGGTCATCGGATTTCTTGGAGGTATCGACATCTACTGAAGTGTGAGCTTGAGTCGGTAAGAGGGAACTCTGGTAGATTTAGTACAAACTTACTTATTGTCTGGCTCTCTTTCCAATTTCCGGGTATAGTTTGCTTCGGGCCGGGCTTCTTGATCTTCAGAATGATGGGCTTTTTGTCTTTCTCGGAGAGCGCATCCTTGACGACACTGGGATCAACTAGGCCTTGTCTTGCGGGAGAGTTGGATGCTGCTGGCGCTACAGTATGTTAGATAAGTATAGAGGGGTAGGTAGGCTGGAAGATGGAGTACCTTTGCGGGCGCCGTTCGCAGCCATGGTGAATGAATGGATTCTTGATGTAGTTGGCAATATGAGAGTAGAGTTCGGAAGTATAGATAGTAGAAATACGAGGGCAGTGAAAGTTGCACAGTGAGTGATGGTTCGGAACTTGCGGGCGGCGTCGTGCCTCTGTCGCAACTGTTTTGTTCCGCCGTCTGTGGTTATTGCCCGAGCGGAAGGGCGCCAAGACGCTATGTTACTAAGAGTTTAGCCTCTTTTCCTCAGCTGCCTGGCTGCCTGAGGTGTCATTCGCCTTCGAAATATTCACCATGACACAAGACATGTGGAATGGTCGAGATTTTGAATACAAAGGCTTTGAATGCATAGGCTTATAATGCCTAAAGTCCCATCTCTATGATACATGTACAGCAGTCAGTCTGCCATCAACGCCCTCGACATCAACCGCGACGAAGAGATTCGCCGTCAGCAGAACAACCGTTTTCTATTCCGTAGCAATGCAAAACAACTCAACAGATAAGAGAAAAACACCATGGCAATGCAAAGTGCCTGAATAAGTTCCCGGGGGCTAGAAGTCATGTATCACACCGCCCGATGATACCACCCTCATCTTCACCGAAAACCGGCTCCCTTTTCATTTTCGTAAAGATTTCGTAAATCATTAGATGCAGTTGTTGTATGGCCCGGCGCCCGAACCTGATGATTCAAAAGCGGGTTCGCATCATCTCTGGCCACTATCGACTATAGCGACTACCTTGACGAGTGGAAGACTTCGCGTTCTTGGGAGGCGCCTTGACCTTGGCCTCGCCTTTCTTGCGTGTCTTGGGTTTGACTTGCTCCGAGTGACTATGGCCAACTTCTTCGCGCATCACGCTGTTGGTCCAGGCCAAGCATCGATCTTTCGTGCTGTCTAGATCAACGTATGTTTTCGTTCGCGTTGAGATTCGAGTCGCGTTTTCCTCACCTTCTGCCTTAGTCTTGTCATTCTCTGCTAAATGCTTACGCATTCTTCCCATATATTTGACAATGGAATCTCGGTATGTTAGAAGCTCCTTCTTGAGAACTCTCTCACGGTGACCGCGTTCGTCCAACCAGGCTGTGAGGTCGTCAACTTCCTTGGAATCGTCATAGTAGCCCCATTGTATTGAATCTGACAGTATCGTCTTCCCTTCCTCGCGTTCTCTCCGCTCGGGGATAGTGACTCCAAGTTCTTCCTTATCTTTTGATAGGAGTGGTTCCGTGCAAAGGGGCTCCATCTCGGTCTTGTCGGGGCCTTGGACCCATAGGCGACCGTTCGCGTAGCCGTATCCGGCTGTAGAACTAGTAGGAAGTCCTCCATACGGCATACCATTGCGTTCGAACCAATAATACCGATTCATAAATCGATCCTTCCCAAGGTACTTAGAACGTTGAACGTTCGTCTCGCGCAAATCGTTCTCTTGCTCGTCTATTTCGTCTTCGCACCGGCGTATAGCGTCTTTCTTCTTTTCGATCTCATCAAGCAGCGCCTGCCATTCTCGTTGCTGCTTCGTTTTGGCAGCTTCTGCCTTCTCCTTCTTCGCCTTTTCTTTACGGGCGGCGTCCACCTCCCGTTTGCGCTTGTTAGCTTGGGTATGCCGGAGCTTCCGGTTACCTTTCTGCGGTGGTTCTTCTTCGGAGTCGCTGAGCGGATTGTCTTCTTTGGTTTCTTCGGTACCTGACATAATGACGTCCGCATTCTCCTTACTATCTTGAACTGGAGAAACTGACATATTAGCAGGGAGCAGAATTTTCCTTTGGTTATCCAGCTGAGTTAATTGGTTGATTCTAGACGCTGTTAGTCAATACACGGCCTTCTGGAAAGTCATGGAACTTACAGTTCTTTTCGTTCCCTCTGATACTCGATTTTCGACTTTCTGATTTGTGTCATATCTTCACTGGCTTTTGCAAGTTGGCTACGAAAATGCTCCGTTTGCACTGATAGCATTAGAGCCATCTCCAATGCCGCGACCCGCAGATTGACGTCCAAGAAGGTATACTGCGAACCAATAGTCTCCAGGCTTGGGTCGACATCAGGTGGAACTAATTCGGCAAGAATCTCGCTGCAGGCATCCCTTTGTGAAGGGTGGAAAGACATGTTGTAGATTAGCCCAACCATCATCGCCTCCCAGCCGCCATTTTGAAAGTCTCGAGCTTTGCAGTGCTCAATCCAGTTATATTCGCCCAGAAATTCTGCCGCTCTGTGAACTATTTTCGGTTCCTCCGGTGTGGGACTTTTCTTCGCCGCGAGCTCGGCTGCCATTGCCAGACTCCTACGCGTAGTCCTGACAAATGGCTTTTCCTCTTCGACAGGCTCCGGTGTGACTACTGCACTCGTATCCTCATCAGAACTGGACTCTTCTTCACCGTTGTCAATCTTCGGGAGATAGACCTGCGGTTTCCCATTTTCGTCGATAAGCTGTTTCAGTATTGAACAATGAACTTCGATAAAAAGTTCGCACTCGACCTCTTCCGAACTAAATCGCATAGAATCAACAAAATCGTCAAACGTGAAGGAATCGAGATGGTAAACGCTGTCGTGGACATTAAGGGTCTCCCATATACACAACAGAGCGCCTATCGACTTCATCAATATCCCCGTCTTATTCTCGGGGGATTCTATGCCATCCGGAACGTCATCCGTGAAAAATTTGAGTACTGGACGTTGCAGTGAATCGCGTCGTTGTATATCAAGGTCCTCGATTGGATACTTAAGTAAAGGTGGTTGGGAGACAGGAGGTGGGGCTGGCGGTAACGTGGTGGGTGCGATAACTTGATATTGCATGAATTGATTTTGGAATGGTAGATTTATTGATAACGCATTGACTCCAGATGTTGAACTAGGAATTCCATAAGGTAGGTGTTGAGAGAGTGTATTTGGTCCAAGGGCCAGATAAGGAGGCGTTCTTCCGTTAAGAAACGGAGGCATCTGGTAAGATAAATGTAGTCTGGGAGGATTTTCAGGACCAACGGGCATTCCCGGACCGTTGAACAGCGATGGTCGCAGTTGTTGGCTTGTCATAAAATTGTGAAACGCTCCAGGCCGAGGCGGCTCGGGATGTGGAGGCCTCTGAACTGGCGGAGCGGGTACGTTCGCAATGTTAGCTGCGTTCGCCGCGTTCGCCGCGTTCGCCGCAATCGCGGCTTTCTTCGCAGCAATAACTGCGTCTCGGGTCTTGGCCTCTGGCACCTTGGTGGGGATGTTGTATTGTTTTGCGAGTTTCTCTTTCACCATCCATGGAGCCCCACTCCAGGATTCTCTACCAACTGCATTGCGTAGGAACTGCTTGAGAACTAGTTTGGAGTAGACTTTCCGGTCCCGACAGAAGTCTTTGGATCCGATTTTGGCGATTTCTTCAGTACTGCCGTCTAGGATGATGTAATAAACCGCAGCTCTCCCTGGATCCAGTGAAGACATGTCCTCATAATACGGAAGTCTCGGATTTCGGTCCGCGATATCGTGAACGACTCCGGCGTGTCTGGTACCTTGCTCTTCGACAATCACACGGTCGCCAACAATATAATCTTCTTTGAAACGCTACAAGAAGTCAGCAGTGCATATCATTACAGATTAGACATATTTACCTCGAACACGACGTTCACTACAATATCGAGTTAGAAACAGTTCATATTCCGTTACTGTGAAAGGTACGTACCAAGGTCATCCATACGTGGCGTGTTTCGGAACTGAACAAAGTTCAGCACTCGCTCACGGAGAGCTTCCGGAAAGTAGCTGTCAATCTCTTTTGTGGTATCCATCTGCGGAATACTTTAGCCTCCCATATCCATATATGTCCTATAGTCCAAACTCACTTCGCTCTCTAGGGCTTCAACGAATGTAAATCCTGTATGACCCGTCGCGTCACACGTAAACTTCCTCTGTATAATATGTTAGTTAAGGGTTTAATGGCCGTCGATGTTAGGATCGCAAGGTCAGAGAGCTTGCCTGATGGTAGAAGTCGCGTCTGCGTCATTGTCAGTTATGGAATATTTTGATGTAATAGTGCTATGCTTACTTCGCGAGATATCTCTCGTAATCCGTAAAGATCTCTCCAGTGGCCTCGATGACCCAGACCTATTACAAGATCAATATCTATATTATATGTTCGAGCAGGAAGGCTGCCATTATACCTCGGTGTCGTCACTAAGGAAGGGTGGTAGAGGCTCAAACTTGACTGGCTTGCGTTTATATTGCACCTGGTTTTGAGTCAGAACGAAGATATGACGAACGGCAGAGACGTGTAAATACCATGGCTAACGGTGACTGCCTTCATGTGGTGCCGTTGGTTCAAGGACAGGACTCCGAGTAAGTATCGCGTCAAACCCGTAAAATCGCCGCCTAAGTGTGAATGGTTTGCGAAGAGTCCTGGAGAAGGTGTCTCTATAATCTCGCCCACAATGTGGCAACAGAAGATCGTTCAAGCTTCAAGCAGACACGACCGGCAGTTTGACAATCCCCGCGGAAAAGGTGTCGCACAGATTTGAGGCTCGTAATATCGTTCCCTGACGCGTCCAAACCGTGGTAAGCGTGTCGTAGAGAGCTCTGATGATGAGATGGGTGATGTAGACGCGGTGGTTGTGGACGAAGGGTGAGGGAGGTGGAGGAGAGAAGGTGAGGTTGAGACAAGCAGCAGAGGGAGGCCATTGTGAATAATAATGTGCCCAAGCGGCTACCTCTAGATGGGGGTTGTGAGCAAGGATCCCGAGCTAATGAACGGAATTACCCTACACTCGAACATCAAACTACCACCAACAGCGACCCCACCACTCGCAATGACAACACCAACGTATTTGTACTCGTTCGACAGCTCTCGCTGAGAGTATTTCAGGTGCTGATGAAACAGACCCATTCTGCAATATTACTTTCGACAATCGTCCAGTGTGCGGTGGACGCGCCTTATTGGCTCCGCTCCCTGGACACCCCGAGCATTGCCCCCGTGAGTTGCCCAGCTCCACTGCGGCAGACTCTCAAGTGTTGAGACGACTCCAACTCACACCACCCGATCAAAGGATATTTTGCTTCTCTGAATATTCTGTTTGAACTCTATTGCATTTCTCTAGAGAGTCAAGGAGGGGTGAATATCAATTCCTCTCCACTCCATAATGTCAATCCTCATGAGTTTAAGAGGACAGGCCTTTCGAAAGCACTTCTTATAAATGACATCTAGGATGACTTCATAGATATTCGATCGCGGTATGTTTTAATTCAGCCCTCTTGTCTCGAACTTGGGTTCAAATCCTATATGCTGCCCCTGAGTCACCCAATGCCGTGTTGTGATGATTGGAGAACGAGTCGGCAACAAGGCAAATTGCCACAAAGCATTAGTAGTACCTTGACTGTAAACGACTAGCAGCCCCGATTCGTTCGGTTCGAGCAAAAACTCAGGCTTTCATAGTTAGGACGATAGATACACAACAGAAAACCCAATCCAGCTCCCCACAACCCCGATCGCAGAGTAGGAACTCGTAAACATCAAAGGCAGAAACTCATATTTTTGCCCAAAGACTATCGCATGGATCAGCGAGCAGTATACTATTAAAGGTATCGCGACTGCGATGTACACGAGCGAGAAGCGGTCCAGAAGAAATACGCGAGGGTGAGGGGATCTGAAAATGCATTAGCATGTTGCGACATCGGGAGTATTCATCAGACTTACGCTGGTGCTAATCGATCAAAGGCCAAAAGAAAAAGTACTAGCCAAAAGATAGTGTAGACAATTTTTACGGGGAACTCGGCCGCAGTAAAAAGTAAGGGGAATAGCGAGACGTGCCCAGCGACAGCTAGCGGGCGGAAGGCTCCAAGATATCGGCGATCTTTGAGAGCCAATAAACTGAATGGTATTATCACGAGGAGTATTGCCTTTTCATGCACGTGCCATCCAAAAAGGAATGAAGCATAACCGCACAGAGTGACTGCGCCAATGAAAGTGTCCCAAGTAGGTTGCAAAAAGAGCTTGATAAGAAATATCTTCAACCTCATCAGCAGCCTGGCCAATGCAGTGGACTAAAAGTACTTACAGCTTGGAATAGCACCGTCAACAAGAAGGTGATTCGCGGAGGCACGTCGGGAAGTACGGCGAACGAGGTGTCTCCTACAAGACCACGAGTCACACTATGTACTGCGTCCTGATTGACTCTTAAACCCAAGTAAGGAGCCACTACATACGTCAGGCAAACTATTTTTTGGGGGGGTGGTTTTGACTCACGGTAGATAAGGACTCGGTCCGTAAATGAGTACATTGCCCACACGTTAGGTGCCCAGTACGCATGGCAAAGGCCCCTCGAGAAGGGGAATAACCGGCTGAGAAGCTGTTGTAATTGGCCCCAATAGACGAAAGGGCCAAATACGCTCGCGAAAACAGTGACTATCCCGACGGCGAGCTTGGTGGCGTTGCTGAAGTGGATGCGAAAGATCGAATTCGGTCGCAAGCAGTAAGCCCGGAGAAGGTAAACAAAATACGCAGGAGCTAAGTAGAGGTATATATGTTTCAAGCAGAGTAATGTAGCAAAGAGCAATCCGCTTAGGAGTAAGGTAGATCTCTCACGGCTAAGGACGAGGGAAAGGATCAGGACACCATAGAGAAACCCGTTGTACTGGAAATGAATGTGGTCAATGATCAGCAGTCCGGGAGATAGAAGAATTGAGAGCGCAGCGGCATGGGCAGCTTTCTTGGACTGGGACCCTCTGACATAGCTAAGAAAAAAATTAATAAAGAGTAATTTGAGAAGGAGAAGGGTTTGATCACAGATGCAAGGCGTAAACCAGGACAAGCTCGGTGAGAATGACTGTGGTGCGCTGAAAGTAAACAGTCTCCCAGCTGTCATATCCCAAAGCTTTGACCTTGAGCAATCCCGGTGCTACGTACAAAGCTGCTTGGGATAGGAGCCATTCGAAGTAGGCGAAAAAGGGAGGGTAGTCAAGTGTCCATTCCGAAGTTTTCTGAAAGTAACAATTTAGTGCAATGTCCGAGCACAAGTGATCGTTTCCATCGAAATACCTCATAATACCATTCTTTGACAGGTAAGGTATTGGTGATGGCAAGCCAATTTCGATGGACCTCAAAGTCGGTGGACTTGCTGGTGAAAAGTGTCAACATTCACACCCCAGATCATGCGCATTATGTTGAAATAAGACATACTATGCTGGAAAAAGCAAAACTTTCAATGCAGTGGCCACAATGGCACACTGGGCTATTGACGGATACAATTCAGCCATATAGGGTTGAGTGGGTTGTTGACAAACTCGCCTGGCACAAGGGCACATTTGATCGCTGCTTGAAGTCCGCTAAGCACGGGACCGCAGCCACCCAGATGACTAAGGCATGCACCGCCACATTTCTCTACTTGTGCCTGCTCTACGTTCACCCCTAAGCACTTTTAGATCGGTGACTAGGGTTCTCCGCGGCTATTGTCCCCACATCAGATTGCTTTTGCATTGTGGTTAGCCCCAGATGACAGACGCGGGAGCTTCGTTGTTTTGAGGAAAGCCCAACATCCAGCCCCCTTGGTTGCAACCCACGAATCTTCTGATCCATGCCCTCTATTCCGGTATTTTCCCGCCGTTCTGATACCGGAGGTACTTATAGGCCGCTGATATTGAAGCCTTGAAGGCATGGGTTATCATTCCAAAAGTCCATGTGCCCCAGAACGGGAAGACTTGGCCGCCAAGATCCACGAATCTGGACACGACATGGCGCTGATGCAGGCTGGAAGCGAGCGCCAGTGCTATGACAGCGTACTATTTACTAGTCAGGAACGTTCTGCCTCCATTTGGAACGCAATTAACCGGCACAAAATCCACACCAATTTTGAGCTGTCCCCGCGTGCGCTCAAGAACAACGTGAAGAGTGCCACAGTGCCCATCATGAAGCGACACAACTTTGATCGCTACCTATCCTCATTGTAAGCAGCGAATGAATTGCCCCCAGAGCGGCGTCATCGTGCCCGGGTGTCGCAGGGATTCCCACCTGGACAAATTAAGAATGTAGCTAGTCTGAATCCAGACTAGACCCAATCTCAGCCAACCTTCACCTCCCTATTAGCATGCTGCCGCCGACCTTTTCATCTTCGTCCCGTCCTTTTCTCAACTCCATCGAACTTTTCAGGGCATACCTTCACCTTCATTCATTGCTTTTCTCTTTGGCCTTTGCGAACAGGCTGCCGCCCTCTTTATTATTGTACGCTCTTTCATCTCATTCCATCGTCAACAACAACGGGACCTCTGCATCCACCACAGCGTCACAGCCCGTCCAACATAATTTTCCACCCACCTGCACTCATCATTGGGATCCATCTGCACTTATCTTTACCTAAAATCTGTATTCACGAGCTTCTGTGACCCTGTTTTGCTCCAATCGCGTTGTGGCCTCTGCAGTATAACGCGTCCATTCCACAGTGAAGGCAGTTCGTGCCGCATTCGATCTTCATTATTGTGCCTACTCTTTGTCCTCGCCAACTGCGATTCATCTTTTGGAAGTAAGTGTTAGCTTCTTCGCTGTCAATACGCCAATGCTGTGATGCACACGTACTAAAATTTGACTTTGACAGGTTGGCCTTTACAATAATTAATCCACATACTTGTTCACTCTCTATCTTTTCCAGCAACTCTGCGACTGGAAAGTACCCATATCTTCTCTCCTACATATCTTTTGTCGTCCGGGGCTTGTACCGGACGCTGTAATACATCGCCACGGCTGTTCTATCTCAAAGCGCGCGGGACAGCTTCGTCCTGCCCCCGCATCTGCTCGGTATGCAGCATCACGATTCCGCACCAAATGCTCCTAGTGGTCCTCGATTGCAGACGCATTTCGGAAAGCAGTCGATGAACGGTGGCCACACTGGATTTTCTCATGGAGCTTTCACCACCAATCAGCCTGCGATCGGAGGGTATTCCGACAGGCACCCTGAGAGATCGAATATTCCAACCATCAATACTGGGAGACTTGGCCACAATACTCAGAACCCCGCGGATATGCAAACGCCTGGAACTGCATTTGACATGAATTTCACTCCTTTGCTTCCTTCGCAGCTCCTCCTGGGCAGTCCCTTTCAGCCTGGTTCACCATCCACTTTTGCATCGCCTCAATTCCAAGGCTTTTCGAATTTTGGCGGTCAAAATCAGGCTGCTCAGCAACAGCACAACCAACAAAACCAAGTCAACAGCCCTGTCCAGATGCAACAGCCCCTTTCCCCTCAGTTGTATCAAAGTATTGTGTCACCGACGAGTATGAACGGGCCCCAGTTCTTCGGTAATCCGCAATCACCGACTGGAGGATATGGCGGTATGGGTGGTCAAGGAATGGGTGGTTTCGGTGCGTCGATGCCAATTGCTCCCGGATTGGTTTCTGGAACGAGCAGGACGGTGTACTTGGGAAATATTCCCCCAGAGACCTCTGCAGAAGAAATCCTTGGTCACGTCCGAAGTGGTCAGATCGAGTCTGTGAGGCTGTTGCCTGATAAGAATTGTGCCTTTATTTCTTTCCTTGACAGCAGCTCCGCCACTCACTTCCACTCCGATGCGATTCTAAAGAAGCTGTCCATTCGAGGCCAGGATATCAAGATTGGATGGGGGAAACCGTCACAAGTTCCGACATCAGTTGCGCTGGCCGTGCAACAGTCAGGCGCCTCGCGAAACGTCTATCTTGGCAACCTAACAGAAGATGTCTCCGAGGACGAGCTCCGAGAAGACTTAAGCAAGTTTGGTCCAATCGATACGGTCAAGATCGTCCGCGAGAAGGCGATTGGTTTTGTTCACTTCCTCTCTATCGGAAATGCCATTAAGGCCGTGGCACAATTACCTCAGGAGCCTAAATGGCAAGCACCGAGACGAGTATACTATGGAAAGGATCGTTGTGCGTACGTCTCTAAGACTCAACAGCAAAATGCGGCCCAGTACCTTGGTATCGCCCCGGGATATGCTCATGTCTTAAATGGAGCGGATAGGGATTTAATCTCCAATGCCCTCGCCCAACAATCTGTTGCTGCAGCTGCTGTCGCAACTTCGGCTGGTGGAGTGAACAACTTGGGCAATCGTACCGTCTACTTGGGAAACATTCACCCCGAGACAACTATTGAAGAGATATGCAATGTTGTCCGCGGCGGACTTCTTCACCATATTCGTTATATTCCAGACAAGCACATTTGCTTCGTAACCTTCATCGATCCAACCTCAGCGGCTTCGTTCTATGCTCTCAGCAACCTCCAAGGATTGATGATTCATAATCGACGTTTGAAGATTGGTTGGGGTAAACATTCTGGCGCACTACCTCCTGCCATTGCGTTAGCGGTCAGCGGTGGAGCGTCACGGAATGTCTACATTGGCAATCTCGACGAGTCTTGGACTGAGGAACGCCTGAGACAGGACTTCTCCGAATATGGCGAAATCGAACTTGTGAACACTTTGAGGGAGAAGAGTTGTGCTTTCGTCAACTTCACAAACATTGCCAATGCTATCAAGGCCATCGAGGCTGTACGAGGCCGCGAGGACTATAAGAGGTTCAAAGTCAACTTTGGCAAAGACCGATGCGGAAATCCACCCCGTCAGATTAACACCAACCAAAATCAGAATCAGCAAGGTGGCAGTCAAGACGGAATGCAGTCGCCATCACCCATGAGCGGACTTCAACCCACTCGCAGCCAAACTGGACCGTCTGTCTCTCCTACTGGATCCGCAGCTCCTGGATCGACTGGCGCTAGCTCAAATGGCCAATTTCCAAGCATTCAAGCGCCCACGCCCGCGAACATACTCAATTCAGGAAACAACAATCCATTGATGATGTATCTTCAAGCACAGCAAAATCAACAACAGCAGACTGATTCAGGCTTGCAACAGCAACAGCACCAACAGCAACAACAAGCCTTCGCCTCTCAACAAGCTGCATTTTATGGTGCTGACATGAACCCAATGCCCCAACAACATCAGTCTCACACTGCTCACAACAGCACGTCGAGCTTCAGCCTAATGAATGGCACGTCCAATGGCACAGGTACTACCACCGTCGGGGGTCTTCTCGCTCCTTCAAACATGAACGCTCGCGCACAGCATGCACGTGCCGTCAGTCTTCCTGTATTCACTCAAGGACCCTTTACTCAGCCTGTTCAGCAGTCGCAAGCTCCACAACAGCAGAACTCCTTCGGCAGCCTTAGCTCAGGCATTGGCGGATTTGGCAGTGGCAATGGAGGCTACGGCTTAGCCATCCAAGGGGACGGCGGACTCCCTGGATGGGCCGAGGAAGAAGTCGGTGCGCAATGAGCTGACCCATGATTCTGATTTCCTTCTTCTTCATTGTCAGATACTTGCTTCACTTACCCTATTTAGTTTTCCTATTCCTTTGGTTCATCCTCTCTGCATTTAGGTATCGGTTTCGGCGCGAAAACTGTTTTGAATATCATTGATTTCGATTGGAAATGTTGGAATTGTTATTTCTTGTGGATGCTCTTGCCGCTCTTACTGATGTTTAATTCTGGATTTCCTGTGTCACACTCCTTAATAATCACCACCCGCACACCCTTGTCTTACTAGTATTTGAATTTTTTCACTCATTCTCGTTTGTTCGGGCCCCATTTGTTTGTATTGGTATTAGCTGTTGGATCTAGTGGCATTGACGGAGGAAGAGACTTGGAAAAAAGGATGGCCTTCTCATAACTGGACATTTGGGGGATAGATGTCGCAGGGTCGAAGTGAATAGGAAACTAAGGTATGATAAGGGTGGGATCATTGGGTAAAACCACGACTCACCCGTCAACCTTTTGCATGTAGTATTAGGGATATTGCAGGCACATGGGATGGAGCCACTGGCGCGATAGAGTGGTGGCATTAGGTAGGAATAGTCAACATGGTTGCGCTTTATTTGGCTTTCCTTCGCTCTCCGTGATTCAACTTCAGAATAGAAATCTTGTGGTTGCCCTGATTATCAGCCATGAAATGACGTATCAATAAATTGTTGAGGATAGTATCCTTTCAAGACTATCAATCACGAGAATTGATTCCGCGGCGCGTTGCATGACTCGCTAAAATCCAAAAAAGTTCGAACCCATCTCCAAAGCCAAAATCCATCCATCCTTACTCCACCAGTCCTCCAACGCAAACAATGCCCAAATAACCTCACTCTACATGCCCAAAATGCACCTCCTCCATCCACCACACCACCCCGCCGCCCAATATGCCCCCCTTCACCCCCCGCACCACCTTTCCCACTCTAACCTCCCTCCCACGATCCTACTTCCTCGGCCACCACGCTTCCGGTCTCTCAAAAATGAAATCGCTGCTCGGTAGCATCGACCTGATAATCGAATGTCGGGATTACAGAGTGCCGCTCACATCACGGAATCCGTTATTCGAGGCGAGTTTGGGGACGAGGGAGCGGTGGATTGTCTATACGAAGAGGGATTTGGGGGGGTTTGGTGGGGGAGGGGACGATGGAGAGGTATGTTCAGAGGATTTCATATACAATTTTCTGGGTCAGAAGTGTGAGGGAGTGCTAATGCTGATATCGTGGGTGTTTAGAAAGAAGAGATTATCACGAAATGGCATTATCCCTCCAAAGTCCTTTTCTCGAATCATAAAAGTAAACTGGATATTAGACGGATTCTCGACCTCTTCCGCCAGCATGCTTCGACCCAGTTCTCTATAACCGGCCACCGCATCCTCGTGGTCGGAATGCCGAACGTCGGGAAATCCTCCCTGCTAAACGCGCTCAGGCTACAGGGCGTTGGGAAAGGAAAAGCAGCCACAACCGGCGCACAGCCAGGCGTTACGAGGAAAATAGGCTCAGGTGTGAAAATCATCGATGACGATGCTGGAGACGAAGGAGGAGGAGGCGTATACCTCCTCGACACCCCAGGCGTATTCATACCCTACGTGCCCTCCGCCTCCGCAATGTTAAAGCTCGCGCTCGTCGGCTGCGTCAAAGACACCGTCGTCCCCGCCGTGATCCTAGCAGACTACCTCCTCTACCACCTAAATCTCCACTCTCCATCCCTCTACGCCGAATACCACCCCCCGACGAACGAAATCATGGATCTGCTGAGCGCGATTGCGCACAAGAGCGGGAGGTTGCAGAAGGGCGGGACGCCGGATACGGAGGCTGCGGCGCTGTGGATGGTGCAGAGGTGGCGCACGGGGCATCTGGGGAGGTTTGGGTTGGATGTTGTTGATGGGGAGGCGTTGGAGAGGAGGATGAGGGAGGAGGGGGCCGGGATCAGTGGGAATCAGGCTAGGAAGGTGGATAAAGAGATGAAGAGGGAGAGGGCGAGGAAGAGGAGGGAGGTTGGGTGATGAGATGTTGGTGAAGGCTGGCGCCGTGGGTCGTGGATATCGGGATTGAGCTGTATTTGCTATGATACCCGTTGGTTGGATCATGAAAGAAGCTCGGGATAGTATCAAGATCTTTGAGCTTGCGAGAGACTCTTTCCAGGAGTCACGCATGCACCGAGGCGCAGATCAGATGCAAATCAGGCTTCAAGACGTGCGCAGGGCGGAGAGGACATTCAAGGCTCAATCCAGAAAGAGTCGCGGTTGGACAGGGGCTAGCTACCACGTTGCATGTAAGGAGTAGGTAAGTAGGTGTTGAAGGCTCTATCTAGCCTTGTAATTCTGTAGATATTACTGAGACCTGTATATATCCATCAAATCTCATCTGAATCAATCCACTTTTCAAAGATCCAACTCGTGACTCGCTGCTCTCATTCTAGGGTATTCAACATCCAGCCTGCAGAACTCGTCTCACCATATCCGAGGCCGTGATCTCATCGGCAATCCAACAACCTACTCCAAACAAATCAACCAGTCCTCTCAACTCAATTCTTCAGCCTCAAAACCTCACACCACATCCTAACCTCCGCCCACCTCTCCTGCTCTCTATCCCTCTCCTCCGCCCTTCCCCTCCCGCACTCCTCATACCCCGCACCCATCATAACCTCCCTAACACCCTCCTTCCCCACCTCCACCAACCCAGGCTTCAACCCCTCCCAAAACGATCTAATCAAGTGCTGAGCATCCTCCACGCCTTGCTCCCACTCCAACTTCTCCTGCTCGCGAGATTCCTGGCTACCAACCAGCGTCGTACTACTCACCGTACCATCGGACCCCTGATCCGATGAACCGCCTACTTGTACGGATATGCAAGCGACGAGGCCGGGGCGGTGGCTTGGGGTCGCTGTGGCGGTTGTCGCAGTGCGCAGTTCGCCGACTAGAACGTCGAAGATGCCGATCTGGTAGTGGTGGCCGTCGCGCAGTTGGACGATTTGGCGGGGGTGCCATAACGAGGAGAGTTTTCCTGTTAGGAGGGTGTAGAAGGGCTCGGTGTGTTGGACTGGTATTGCGACTATGATGCCGTTGCTGGATTCGGGCTTGGAGGGAGGTGTTTGGGGGTGGATGTAGAGGTAGGTGTTTTGTTGCGGGTGGTGGGTTAGGGTTAGGACGTGGTGGTAGGATTGAGGGAGCTTGGATTGATCGGTTGAAGGGGGGGCTTGGGAGGGAGGTAGAGGTGTGCTGCGGAGGAGACGGTGGTTGAGGCTCCAGGTGCTGAGGGTTGAAGCGGTGGGATATTTGTTTTCGATGTAGTTGGTTAGGATTTGTAGTGGGGTGGGCGGTTGGTCCTCAGCTTTCGTGGTAGGAGGAGTTGGGGTGGTGTGGATTGGGATGAAATAGAGGCTGTGAGGTGGGTTAGTTCGAACCTTTCATTTGAGAGAGAGAGAGAGAGAGAGGATTAATCGTACCCGGAATACTTCATAGTTGTAGAATGTAGTAGTGATATTGTAGGAGCGAAAAAATAGGATCATGCAGCACCGCTCCCAAGCTGTACGGAGGTGGGTTAAAGCAGAGGATAAAGCCAAGTTGGTTGTGGGTGACGATATAGGTTGGCAAGTTCAGCCAAATGCGAGGGCATGTGAAGTGTGCATGGTGGTGAATCCATGGAACCGCGTGAGGCTAAAGGGTGAATGGTTCGGGTGCAGCCAATGTTTCAAAGGCAATTGAGGCTGATGAGGCTTGCCGTAGTCTAATGATCGACGCAAGGATCCGAGATACCAACCGGTTTATCGATAATGCACAGCTACGGGAAGGGCATCCATCACTTCTCCCTCATCCCTCGTTTTCCTCCTCTTCACCACCACTCTCTCTCTCTCTCTCTTTAACCATTTTTAGACTTCGTCTTGTCTGTCTCTACTCTCTTGTTCTTCGTTAAATTTGCACTTACCTATACCCTCTTTACCTCTTCTAAAAAGTTTCACATGCTTTTGCATCCTACAGGCATTGCTCTCCTTTTCCAATAAACGACTGTCATTCACCATTTTTACGCGTCCTCCGCCTAATTGAGCTGCCTTTGCTCTGATTTTTGCATTTCAATGCTAGACGTCTCTTAATCATATGCTGTCTCCAGCATGCCGGTCCTTATTCGTCGATTTGCTATCCTGTGTATCGCCGCAGCCCTTGTAACCTATGGTTCCCTTCAGCTTCTAGAGTGGGATTCAAATTCAGTGCCAGCACCCCGGGGTTCTCCTTTGCCATCGGGACGTATCAACCATCCAGTGGTCTGGAAAAATGTTCCACTGCGATACCCAGTCTCATCTATGATTCCTTTACCCACTGGAACCCCCGCCTCCATCCCCAAAATCCAACATGACTTTGGAATCGAGACGGAACACAACCGAGAACAGCGGAAGAAGAGACTGGAGGCTGTAAAAGAAACCTTTCTACATTCTTGGGAAGGATATAAGAAATATGCGTGGCTGCAAGATGAGCTTACTCCTGTTTCGGGAGGTTTTAAAAACGAGTTTGGTCGAAGGGCGGCTACATTGGTAGATTCATTGGATACACTCTCTATTATGGGATTAGAGAAAGAGTTTGAATTAGCACTTTCAGCGTTAAAGAAGATCGATTTTACTACCACGGAGATTCCTACTCTTAATGTTTTTGAGACTACTATACGATATTTGGGAGGGTTACTGAGCGCTCATGATCTCAGCAAGGGAAAACACCACATTCTATTACAAAAGGCTATTGAGTTAGGGGACATGCTTTACGTAGCATTTGACACGCCGAATAGGCTACCAATCACTCGATGGGCCTGGGAGAATGGAGCTCTCAATGGCGAGCAAGTGGCGCCGTCTCAAGTCCTGAGTGCAGAGCTCGGATCTCTCACTCTGGAATTTACTAGACTCTCTCAATTGACCGGAAACTCGAAATACTTCGATGCCGTCCAGCGCGTCTCCAACAAGTTCGAAGAGCATCAGAACGAAACGAGCATCCCAGGACTCTGGCCCATTATCGTCAACCCCCATGACGACTCTTTCAGCGCTGACCGTACCTTTACATTCGGAGCCATGTCGGACTCTCTATATGAGTACCTCCCCAAACAACACCTGCTTCTTGGCGGTCTCGTCTCCCAATACCGTGATCTCTACCTTGGAGCAATCGAAGCAGCAAAAAAACATCTCTTCTTTCGACCCCTAAACCCAGA
Source organism: Hysterium pulicare CBS 123377 (assembly GCA_000467715.1). Classification (NCBI taxonomy): domain Eukaryota; kingdom Fungi; phylum Ascomycota; class Dothideomycetes; order Hysteriales; family Hysteriaceae; genus Hysterium; species Hysterium pulicare. The sequence goes on from AJFK01000109.1 coordinate 19,079, forward strand.
GAATCAAGACATCCTGATCTCCGGGACCGTAAAAAAGAACGCCGCCGACTTCATCAAGCTCCAACCAGAAGGTCAGCATCTGGCCTGCTTCGCCGGCGGCATGGTAGGCATAGGCGCCAAGATCTTCGACCGCCCCGCCGAACTCGACATCGCGCGCAAGCTCGTCGACGGCTGTATCTGGGCATACGACTCCATGCCCACAGGCATCATGCCTGAATCCTTCAACGTAGTCCCGTGCCCGGACCCGGACGACTGCGTCTGGAGTAAGCAGCGCTGGCACGAGGGCGTCAAGAACTACCGCTACGTCTCCTTCAGCGAGGACATCGAAAAGGTGATCAAAGACGACGGTCTCGTGCCCGGCTTCACTGAAATCCGCGATCGCCGCTTCTTACTCCGTCCCGAAGCCATCGAATCTGTTTTCATCCTCTACCGCATCACAGGCGACCCGTCGCTCCAGGACGCGGCGTGGAGGATGTTTCAATCGATAATCAAATCCACAAGCACGGAGATCGCGAACTCAGCGATTGCGGATGTGACGGTTCAGCCGGGCGACAATGGGCTGGAAACGGAGAAATTAGATAGTTGTGAGAGCTTTTGGATGGCGGAGACGCTGAAGTATTTTTATTTGATCTTTGAGGAGCCGGATGTTGTTAGTTTGGATGAGTTTGTTTTGTAAGTTCTGCAAATCCCTGCTTTTTCTTTATTTTTGGTAAAGTGGGTTGCTAATGAGTGCGAATAGTAATACTGAAGCGCATCCGCTGCGTCGGCCGCAGAGGAAGAGTTGATTAGCCTTTTATCTTTTTGGATAAGCTGGAGATGGAGTTTAGGAGTTGGAGAACAGTTGAGATAACCTCGTTTAATGAACTAGATCTCTATGCGGGGAGGTTTTTTATACACATCAGCTCTTCTTACTTTTCGATTTATATGAATATACTTTTTCTTATCTTAGCAGAACTAGAGAAGGGACAAGAGAAGTATTTCTATGGATAAGCTTGACATTTGCTAGAGGCTTTGATGTGTAGCGCAGAGACGAACCTGAATATGGGAAAGGAGGAAATTCATGAATCAAAAGAATGGAAAAAAGTCTGCCTCAGGATAAAAACTTTCAGAAACCATTCTCAAGACAAGGAATTAAAAGAAAGGGGAGCATAAGAGCAAGAAAGCAAACGCTACCTCCGATAAGAATATCATACCCAACGACGAACCACCAAAGACCACGGGTTCCGGCTTTCGAGACGACGTTCCGAATTACATGACAAAAACTCCGTTGACTCAACGCGCATCCGGCGGAAGGCGGAAGTTAAAAAAGCGCGACTTTCAATCCGGTCTTCCTGCTCTTTCAACAGTCCTTTTCGTGAGGTCCCACCACGCTTCAGGACTCGGAGGTAGTCGACTCGTTGACGTTTTGTTGTCGTCAACACTGACGGTAGCGTACCAAAACCAAAGAAGCAAAACCAAAGAATCACCGTTTTCATCATAAAATGAAATCAAGCATAACTGAGGGCTTTGGAAATAATCACCGCTGACGCGTGGGTGAGCTTTACCAAACTCGTGTTCATCTTATGAGACTTTGGTCTAGGGGGCAGCAATGATTGAACAGCATGAGAACGCAGAGCCTAGAAGGAGAGTTTGGTAAATCTTTCATTTAAGGTTGCTTCCCTGGAATGATGTAATAGTGTTTCTTTGATTTCGCGTTAGCTTTCATTGGTTTTAGTTCTTTAGCTTTAACGCAGTGCCTAGGAAACGTCTTCGCGCCCGGACCGGATAGCATGAAGCTTTGAAGGTGACGCTGCGCCTTGCAATGATTCAGATTCTGTGGGGTGGCGTCTCTGTGGATAGACTCGGGATTGCTGGTTTCTGGTAAATGGGTCAAGGTAAGAGTGTTCATAGCTTTAGGGGAGCCATCTCAACGCAGAGTCCACTCTAACTTTTTGGTGCAGGAAGATTCGGAACCGGTGAGCCCTTGGTAGGCGTCTCTCAGCTCTCTTGTTCCTGACTCATATTTGTGCCGATAAGGCGCATGTATGGCTTATACGCTTCCCCATAGTGCAGATCCCTTGGTAAGCTTCGGCCCCTTCCTTTCCGAACGCAATACTCATCCTTCATCTCTCCTAAAGACCAAAAGTGGCTTGGTGTGAGCAGGGCTTTCCAGTCTCGTATCAATTTGCGCGTGGTAACCACGTGGTACCACATCCTGTGCTTTCGCGTTTCTCCATGTGCTTCCCCATCCTCGGACCATGGTTCTTGGGATTGAAGAGTTCTCCTTCGCCCTCTTCTTGTGCTCCCCGTCCTCAGGCCATAGCTCTGGGCATTAAGCTCCGTCGTGGTTGAGATGTCGTGACTTCAGCAAGTGTTCTCGCTCACCACGAGCGAAGAAGTATAGCTCATCCGCACAGTGCCCCTCTTCGCAAGGATCGACGCCTCTAGAAGACGAGATATGGCCAAAGTGAACGCAGAGGCTCCCAATTGTCCTTCCTCACGGGCCCAGTATCTCTCAATCCCTCAGTACGCGTTAATGACACTGATCCTTCGGCCCGTTGGTAACACCTCTGTACGCATCCCCTTGGAGTTCTTGCTGGTTTTACCCTATTCGCTAACACTGGTAGGGGTGACTGGATTGGAACTATTAGTGGATAATAGTTTCTTTCTTATCACAGCATCATGAACTGGGACGATCAAGAGAGAATGGATCCCGTTTCCAGGAAGTCCGACTGTGTGCGTGACGACGGTATCCCAGGAATCGATGATAAATGGTAGAGCACAAAAACGCGCAAGCGGTGATTTTATTGAATGCTGTAGCGGTATTTCTTTGTTTTCTCGTTCAGTTGTCTTTGGTTCGAATCGATGGTGAAGGTGTCATTATTTGTGAGCGTACTGCTAGAGACATGACCACCAACGATTTTGGGGGTAACTTTGACCATGTAAACCTCCATCGTGAAGTGATCAAGTGTCCGCGCAAATATCTCGCTGGAGATGTGGCCGAGACTGTAAGTGTTTTCGGAGGCTACTGGTCCTCCCCTGATCTCCATTTCCTCCATTTCTTGGATCTTCGCTTAGGCTCAGGAGAAATTATTGGTAAAGCTCAACCACGCGACAGCAGTGATTATTTTGAGAGCTCTCATTCATGGTTAGTTTCATCATATGATGTAACGGTGATTCTTTCATTTGGTATTCAATTCTCTTTGGGTTTGGTTCTTTGGTTGTTTAGGCTCAGGAGTCCATCGAGCGTTTCGTGACGACGGGTTCCGAAGCATTGCAAATGTAATTATGTATATACGAGAGCGTCATCATTGAGACATAGCCATAGTACCGCAGCTTATGGCCATTCAACGATTTTAGCTCAAGCTGCTTTCTTATTAAAAGCTCTGCCCGCCCGGAATTCCTTCCAACACTCCAACACAACACTTCTTCGAGTATATCACTCGGCCCGACGTCTCCTCACTTTAACTCAATACCTTTTCAAATAAAGTTCTCCGTCGTCTACCGGTTATCAAGATGATATTCATCAGAATAGTAACTTCACCTTCCACCACTCTCTATGATACCTTACTGATCTCGTACCTAGATCCTCGTTGGCCTCATGGCCTTGGGAGTCTCCGCGTGGTATGCCAAGGCTGATATCAAACCTTTCGTGTCCAGAGACTGCCGCGGAGAGCAAACTGGCAAATTCTTCTCGTTGAAGGACGATCATTGCAAGGAGGATATCCATGTACAGTCCATTTGGTTCGGCCGATACGGAAGAGAACACCGCGACAAATGGATTTACAATCACAATCTGAAATGCCAACTCTTGTTCTATAGCGAAAAAGGATGCAAAGGATTAACCGTCTGGAGAGTCAACAACCTACAATCCCACGTGGACTCCTGCCAGCAAGCCCCTGATTCCAACGAAATCCGCTCCCTCAAGTTCCAATGCATCGAGACAGCGGTCGACCAGCACCCTCCACAGGACCCTAACTTAATTGAGCGCTCCACTTATGTAGCTCCAATACCGACTTCCCGCACTGTTACCATCGATGGTCATGCTTCTGTCGAGAAGTACACTTACAACCAAACCTACGTTGTCGACACTTACCCAGCAGTCAAGACACAACCAGCCTTCGCAAAACGTTCGAACGATAACTCTGATCCAGATCGCAACATCAGGATATTGGCTAAGCATCCCTGGCTATTGGACGGCCTCATTTACTACGACTGCAAAACCAAGAAGCCTCATACGAATGCAAAGTTCAAATGTCTCTACAATGGCCAGAACCTTGTCCCCGGGCCTCACTACTTACCGCATTCCACTGGGGGCCCGATTTCGGCAATCACTATCACTCCCCCTAGTCAGAATGCCACAGTAGTCAATGTCATTTCTGCCCCCAGTCAGGATACCACAGTAGACAAGGTCATTACTGCCTCCAGTCAGGATACCACAGTAGACAAGGTCATTACTGCCCCCAGTTCGGTCCAGACTGGGGTATTGGACATTGTCCAATCCACGATTGTTGTGCCAGCTGCCACCCCAGTCACGCTATTCTCCACCCAGGTCCAGAAAAGCCCGATCCAGAAACGCGAGAGACATATGAAGGTGCTGGTGCAGAACCCCAATAAGCCCACAACCAAGGTCTGTGCCAAGGCCTTGTTGCACGAGTTTGGTGACAACAAAGGCACTATTGAGTTGACGGGTCCAAAGAAATGCAAGGGTGATGAGACAGTTATCTGAGTACCCATGAATGGGTGTTTGGCGTTTCTTATTTCTTATTTCCTATTTCCTATTTCTTATCTGTCAACTCTCTAGGTGGAGTATCCCTTGCTCTGTCTTCATTGTTCAGTAATATTGTTTTCCGTAGACTAAATTGAAAAGCCTTGTCTTTGGCACAATCACCCCATGCAAGGTGACCTCCGTACGGACTGAAGGATCGACCTCCTAGAAATCTAGTTCACCCCCCTGAGCCTATGCTAACTATTCAAGCACTCTTAAAAGTCTATTTCTAGACGACATAGAAAAGAGACACTCTTATACCTTTGATTTCTGCTACTCTCTCTTGCTCCCTCCAAGATGATCTCCATATAGAGTGAAGAAATAACCTCCGTACCATCCTGGAAATCCAGTTCACCACCTTATGGCTATGCTAACTATTCGACCTCTCTTACAGCTTATCACTAGATAGCCTGGAAAAGAGACACTCTCTATCCTTAGGTCCTATTACTCTCTCCTGCTCTCCGCAAGGTGCTCTCCGTGTACACTGAACCATTGACCTCCGCACCACTCCCCAAATCCACCTTCGCCACCCAAGGCTATTCAACTCTTATTCTATCTTTAATCCTATCTATAGATTATCTAGTAAAAAGATTAGTCTATAATAGAGCAGTGTAGTGGGGGCACAAACACGCATAGTCTCTACCCCCTCCCCCTTTTGCACACACTCTTAATTACTTCTCAATCGACTACTTCCACGTTATCCTCACCCCAGTCTCCGTCACACGGTTCCGACAACCATTAAGAATATCGACGCAGTCTCCTGGAGTACGTAGTCAATTAACGACTTGATTCCCCTAGGTCTCCTTATCCACAGTTGATTCAATTCATGATGCATAGCTGACCCGCTGAGTTCGACCACACCGGCGTCAAATATCTTCGTTTTCGGAGATTCGGTCTGTGTCCCTCGCCTTTCTTTGCTACCGGCCTACAAAGCCGATTCGGATTCGGGGAGAGGCACTAAATCAAGTTGCCGTCCTTAAATGACTCGGAAACGGAATTCCGCAATGAGGTGTATTTTGCGGAAGGCGGGGGAGGCATGTTCCATAGTTGAAAGTGGGTACTGGGAGGTGGTAATGAGATGTTCTCGCCTGCGGTGCCGAGTATTGAGGCAGTAGTGATCAACACAACACTTTAGCTTCGGAGATTCTCGATGGTGTTGTGTGGAACTGCGGAAAGGCCTCGATCAAGCCCGAATGAAAAAGCATGGCATCTCACAACAATAAGAGAAATCGGCTGTCACAGGGCGGAATTTCCTTTTCTTTTTACCGAGATAGAGCTTCTGATAATTGAGCTGATAGGAGATTTGAACAGGAAAGGAGATACCAATGTCGCTGTAATTCATTCATTGTTCCTCGCCATCCAGTATGCACAGACACATCCTTCCGTCTACCACAACTCCAGTTCTTCCTCTTTGAGCTATGCCAAGAGACCACACATTCGAACAAAACCGCTGGAGTCCAACCTGAAAGCCTGCCAATGTTCTAGGCACCATCACCCCAAATACCGACCACCCCCATTGCAAAGGCCAACCCGGCTACGGTAGCTCTCACGGCCTCGGCGAATTGCATTCCTTCGACTGCCTGCCGGACCTGCTCGCCATTTATATCATCACTGTCAGACTTAGCATCTGAGGATCTCCTCCCACCATTCCTGTTCTTTGCCCACGCAACGGCATAATCTACGCCAGATCCGGAGACAATGGCTAGGAATGTGGTGTAGAGTAGGTAAGGGTGCCGTGCTCGGCGGGGAGAGAGCCAGAACGCGGAAAGAAGAGAGAAAGTCGTTATATGTCGTAGGTAGCTTGTGTAGGTCTGTGTCCGGGAGGAGAGGTAATTGAGGGTAGAGCGGGCGGTTAGAGCCGTGGGGAGAGTGAGGAGAGACGGTAGAGTTAGGGTGCTCAGAGATGCTGAGAGGCCCTGTTGACGAAGATAAGTACAAAGCTTTGGTTTTGAGGAGAAGGTGTGTGCTCCTAACTGAGCCCTCTCTGATTGAGGTTGACAGGTGAATAGGAACAGACTTCAAGTGGCGGAGTGCGGAGTGCGTACCGTGAGCAGACCCAAGCTTACTGTTCCAACGAACTTGCAGATGGTGACCGTTCCCGACGGCATTGCGACGGATTTGACTGCTATGTGAGTTTTAAGACTGAATTCGTTGGCTTCAAGCCGGATTTGAGGTGCTTGCAGGTTGTGGTGATAGCTGTTGGCAGCCGGGAAGCTGCAGCGACAAAGCCATACGGTGCAGTCTTGCGGGATTCGGAGCGGGCCTTTGACGATTTAGCTCATGCTTCCCCAGATTCCCTGCATTAGGATTGCCCAGGCCATTACACGTTCACTTGAGTCTCTGATGGAATTTCCCCATGTAGAATCTAAACTATGGCAGCTTCACGCACCTTACATCGCCTCAACAACCTTTCTGGTTTCTCGCGAAGGGGACGACTAATCAACTTATCAGTTGGATCCTACCTCGGCAACACGCCTGCGTCGAACGTCCTCTTACCTGTCAGCTTCGGCCGTAGCTTCATGAAGGTGTGAGCTTCTACATATTCCACGACAGCCCGACCATTGTTCATTCTTTACTTGCACAGTTCTGCTCGGCATCAATCTACTGGAACCAAACCCTGGAGAGCACCAAGAACAATGCCGCTTCCCAAAAACGAGTATTTGAGTGAAGTATGGAAAGATGGGATATTTGGTATGAACTGTCTTCTCTATTCTACCATTTCTCTTCTGGATTTTCAGTCTGTTGTCCTCAATTACCTGCTTGACTGACGCGGCTCGTCCCTCCGTAGATAACAAAGTCGTCTTCTGCACGGGTGGTGCAGGCACAATATGCTCCGCCCAAGTCCGCGCTATGGTACACCTGGGAGCCAATGCATGCATAATTGGTCGCAATGTTGAGAAGACGGAGAACATGGCAAAGGACATTGCTACTGCCAGAAAAGGAGCCAAGGTTTTGGGACTCGGAGCAGTAGATGTGAGAAACCCTGAGGCGCTGGAACAAGCTGCAGAAAGATGTGCGAAGGAGCTAGGATCTATTGACTTCGTCATGTGGGTGATATCTTTGAGCAACAACTGAAGCGGCAATGCTGACTTTGATATAGTGCGGGTGCAGCGGGAAATTTTCTGGCTCCCATGGATCAAATATCGTCTAACGCTATGAAATCGGTCATGGATATAGATATCTTAGGGTCATGGAATACCACCAAAGCGACTCTACCCTACCTTCTTAAGTCTGCAGCGAAGCACAGAACAGATGGAAAGACGCCACCACCAAATGGTACCGGAGGCCGGATAATCTATGTCAGCGCCACTTTACACTATACTGGAACTCCAATGCAGAGCCATGTCTCTGTTGCTAAGGCAGGTGTTGATGCCATGGCGCACGCCGTAGCAATCGAACAAGGTCCAAGAGGGGTGACGTCGAACGTAATAGCCCCTGGGCCTATTGCTGGCACTGAAGGAATGGCGCGTCTCTCCAAATCCGACAACGCCGAAACAAACATGAAGATTGTGCCATCTGGAAGATACGGCACGGTCAAAGAGATCGCGGATGCAACAGTGTACTTATTCTCAGACGCCGGAAACTTTGTGAACGGAGAAATTCTTGTTGGTACGTTAATCTATTCCACGTGACATGTTCTTGCAGGCAGTCCGACTAATGATGGTTCCACATCAGTTGATGGAGGTGCATGGCATACGCAGAGAAGTACTGGCGGCGGTGCGTGGACATATCCCGACTTCCTGCTCTCTGGCCAAACTGTTCAAGGAGTCGCAGGCGGAAAAAAGGCCAAGCTGTAAACAAATCCTTTAGAAGATGAATCGCAGATGGCGGCTCAACAATAGAAATATGACGAAAATGACGGGTGACGAGACGGCTTTTAATAACGACTCGAAGGAATACCTTCTTCATAGTGCAAAGATGTTCGCGGTTGAGACGAGGCTGCTCCTGTCGATCAGCCTTCTGTTGGACAGCATCTCACCAATCCCACACGGATCAAACACAGAATGCCGAGTCGGGAAAAGCGGGCCCCCGGTGATGCAATATGCTAAGAAGAGACGGCGGGTGCAAGCGAGGTGATCTGTTTCTGGTCTATCCCGAAACAAAACAGCGCCACACTACCGCTCAGGGCCGCTGCTCCCTAGCACTTGGCATATCAATTGGTGGAAATGAGCTCTCAGGAGTCTCATTTCGGCTTCACGCTGACTGCTTACGGCGTTTGCAGTGGCTTGACGACTTCGAATACAGCCTAATAGAGAAGTGTCGAAGCGCCACGGGCTGCCAACGAGGTCGCCGCAAAGCCTGGCCCAGGTGTTCTCATGGGAAAGGTGAATGCCATGGTCTGGTTTCGTGAAGGCTGCAGATGTTGCTAAGGACTCGCACACGTACTCCGCAGGCGTTACGCCTGAATAGTCTCCGTTCATTCTGCTTTACCGTTTTTCTTCGGGCCCTTTTTTCGATCCACAGCGCCTGATCGCACCAAGACGAAGGCCACAGTGCTTGAGTAGCCGTTTCAAATGCTACCTCAGCTTCACCTCCAAGCGTTCTGTGCCAGCTTTGGCTCGTTCTCCTGACACTTGCAGAAAATAGTAGATAGGGAAATAAGGCACAGGCATCAACCCCTGCCTTGTATATATACAATATCCAGCGCCTTGAATTGTGCATGTTAGCTTATCATCACAATCCAACTGCTTTCTCGAAATTCTGCACGGTTATCGCATCCCCACATATCTCATCACTGTGGTGTGGTTGATTGTGGCCAATTCGTACGTGCTATCCCAGCGCGATACGACTTTGTTCTAAATTTGCCAGGTTGATCAGCGACACACGGCCGGATTCCGTGGGAGCAGGTCAATATTATCTTCCTGCCCATCCGCCCCTTCACTCATTTTTCTCCTTCTTTGATCTTGTTTGCACACAATTTCCGACCTTATCCACACTCGCTTTTTCTTCTCATTCCAGTCTCCGTGAAGGACGACAACGACATTCGCTTTTTCTACGGCTTCACCCAAGTTCTCCGACCCAGTCTGCTGGATAGATCCACTGGTGTCTGCTGGAAGACCTCCGAGAGATAGGATCTACTCCGCGCTTGCCAATCTGCACCGTTTGCGACATTCTTCTACAGAGGATCTCTTCATCACTTGTCAACAAGTCTCGAGGGCTGGGCCGTTTTACTCTCTTCCACAACTGCGCTTTCATCCACGTCATGACGCCTGCGGGGGGGATCCTCTCGTAACAGATCGCGATAAACACCAATTTTCCCTGGACAACAAGACAACGGCGCCTTTCTGCAACCCTCAAAGGTGGTTCTCGGGAGTGTCGGATCTGTCGCAACCCGACTCAAGTCGATGCACTTGTTCGAAACTGGTTGTTTGCGAGCACGGGCATCCACTTTTGGCTGCTCAACGTAGCCCTTCGTGGTGGTAGGTCCGAGCTTATTTTTCTTTGAACCATGAAGCCGAGCTTTCCCCCAGCAGCTCAAGACCTCTCTTTCCACTCGGCCTGCCACGCCCTCCCCAACATCTCCACCTTCCCCTCCCCGTCTCACACTCGGACGATATCCTTGCCTTCGACTGCAGCTTGTCGAAGGTTCCTTGGAAAGAAACAATGCTGACTTCCTCGACACAGAGGTTTTGAAACAGAAAGAGCTCGTATTGTTACTCTACAGGGCGGTTCAGCGAGCCACCAACACCAAACAACATTCGGGCATAGCTATCTATCTTCCTTTCTCGAGCGAAATTAACATCGTCTCGACACTTCATTCACCGAATCCTCTCTAAATTGGCCATTGCTCAAAGGACGGTGTGCAAACTGTCGTTCTGGCAATCACTACACTTAGACCATCCAACCATAACGAGAACAATTCGCCCAATTGACCTCAACGCCTGTCGCTATCCGTTTCACGACTTCGACGACATCATAAACATTTAATAATTGAACTATACTGGACGGAGCTGTGGACGGCTCGTTTCTACAGTTACAACGGCATACCGAACGATTTCAGTCAGCAGAATGCATACCTCCACTGAACTGTCCCTGGGTCTTGCCCTCGTGGTCATCTCCTCCTTAATAATACAATGCACGAACGCACTCAGCCAAACATACTGTTCGTCGCAGAATACAGGCTCCAGCAGTCAAGAGAGTAAGGACCAAGGCTTCTTGCGCCTCTAGACGTGCGCTAATGTGTTTCGTAGTATTTTGGACGTGGCAATCGAACGGGTATTGCCATGACCAATGCATAGACAGCTATGCCTTCGCCGTTGTTCAAGGGAACAACTGTTGGTGTTCTAATTACATTCCTGCAGATCAACAAGATGTATCGGATTGTGGCATCAGTTGCCCAGGATTCCCTTCCGAAAAATGCGGCAATCCTGAAGAAAACCTCTTCGGCTATGTCGCTCTAACCATGCAACCTTCTGGGACGCAAGGAGCAGCGCCCACTGCTACCAGCTCCACGGTCAGTACTCCAGCTTCATCCACACCGCTACCGTCCTCTGCGGCCGCTTGGTCCAGGTCAATGGAGACGACAGTGGGTAGTCCTCTTTCTTCTCGCATACCACTGAGCACAGATTCTTCTCTTCCGTATCCTTCTTCAACGCCAATTGCTTGGTTTTCATCGCAGCAACGTGATTCTACTTACCAGTTACCTCCGCCAACTACGTTTTTGATCATACGTTCTACGTCTTTGGTTGTTATCTCGTCTTGGGTCATTTTATCAACGTTTCTTACTATTCCTACTTCGGTTCGACTTTTGTCACCTCCCCTCCTTGTTGGCCCTTTTAACGTCTTGTTTAGAGTCCTTCGGCACCGCCAAGTTCTTTTTCTTCTGCTGCACAGCAGACGACCGCTGACGATCCAGAGACAGTCTACAAAACTGTCACTGCATCGGCTTCGGTATTTGTTCCTACTTTTACACCCGTATGCTTGTGCCTTTTTTTGCTCTGTTCAATGATCCTTAATCACCTGCTATATTGCAAATTACTAACTGAAATCAGTCCACCGTGCAATCTTCCACAGCAGCGCAATCTTCCGACTCACCATCCACAAGTTCCGCTGCTCCGCAAACAACCTTCTATACAACATCCTCCCAAACATCATCAGCTTCGTCGTCTTGGACGCCAACTCCCATCACCAGTGTCCAGACATTAACCGTCAGTGGAGTTGTCGTGACACAAACAATAACGAGCATGTCAACGCCTCCCCCCGCGCTAACAGTTTCTCAAAAGAAAAGCTCCTCTGCTGGAACTATCGCTGGAGCTGTCATAGGAGCATTGGCTGGTCTTGCACTGGTCTGTGCCTTTTTCTTCTGGTTCTGCTTCTGGCGGCGCAAGCCCCAACATAAGAACGAAGAATCGTCGACCGGCACATCAACTAGCCCGCCCCGTCGAAACACCAGTACGCTAAGCAGAACTGGTCTTTTGAAGTCAGAAAAGGATCTCTTGCCGCCTGTGGTCACTACTATGAACCGGAACAGCAGAAATATTGAGCACATGGAACACATGTCCCACGAATCCATCAGCCCCATTTCAGAAAGGAGAAGCAGCAGACCCCTCTATTATGACCAAAGGTTGAATCCGTCGGCACTTATGGTTCATGAAAACGGCAGCCGCAGTAGCTTCATGACAATGGAAGACAACCGCGACTACACAAGGGCTCTCAACGTAAGTCTATACCCTTGGATACATACGGGTATCATTCGTTACTGATGAACATGAAGGTCCGCAATCCGGATCCTGATCAACGATCGGTCAAATAATTTCAACAACCTTTAATACCTTGTTCTTTTCTTATTTCCGAGCATATCTTAGCATCGGCGTAGTGGGCGTTTCTGGAAAACATACTAGACTTAGGCTTTCCACACGTGGAATGGCGGTGGCTTCCTTCATCACGGCCCATCTACTTTGATGGCTTTTGGTTGTATTTATAATTTCTTCTTGTTTTTAATTGCGTAACGCTCGTCACGTACATATGAAAGGACTCTGGGGATGGAAATATGGATATACTTTTTGAAGGAGATGCTGGAGGGCCTGTGGAAGGGCATTGACATGGTATTGGAAGGCAAACGGCAGGATCCAGCAGGTTTAACAGGCACGATAGTCAACCTTGGAGCTGGCACAAGAGCATGAAGCTTGCAAAAGCAATGACAAAGAAACAGGTCTTGGTAGACCGTAATTCCCACTTCTACTGCTGTTCCATTGAAGCGTAAATTTGTCACTCCTGAATTGGTGAGCCCACGCGACAAGCGCGAGCAAGTAAATCGAAGACCGTGCCTGGCGAAACTCTACACACATATTCACTTCCACAACCGCGAGATAACCAAATATCATGACGTGAGCATGGGATATCCTTCTTCACCTCCACAATTGAGATATCTGATATTCGGCTCACCTTGAGCGACGTGCGCACGAACACCTTGACCGCAAAGTGGCCACGGTTCCCCTCGAAACCTCCCCCCAAACAACGTCACGCACCGAGGGGTTACGCCCACCAAACCGACACCTTTCATAATGAGCAAAATGTGGGAGGTTGATCCTGAGACAAGAAGCAAGGTAGGCAACCATGCCTCTTCTGCGCTGGCTGGATAATTCATATCCAAGGGTTGGATGCCGCGCGGGAACTGAGCGTTCGGAAGCCCGCTCGATACCCACCGCGATGAGGAAAATACTTGAGAACATGGGCTAATTCGTTCTTGTATGGCAGTTACTTGAAATCCAGAAAACCAATGCCAACAATGTATGCGTCGATTGCAATGCGCCGAGTCCACAATGGGTACTTCCCCCTCGAATCCGCGTACACACCATGCATCCAACCGCTGCACGCCTCCTTCAGATCTCCAAGGACAACCCGCGAGATTCTTAATATCCATACTAGCCGTTTTCAATCCCAATGCTGACCCAATTTCTTGCAGGCTTCCCCCAAACTCGGCATCTTCATGTGCCTCTCCTGCAGCGGCGTGCACCGCGGTCTGGGCGTACACATCTCTTTCGTCCGTAGTATAACTATGGATGCCTTCAAGTCTGCCGAGCTAGCCCGGATGGCTGCCGGAGGAAACAAGCCTTTCCAAGAATTCTTCAATTCCCACGCCTCCAACGTTGCTGAACATCGCACCTTCGACGCCTCGAGTATAAGCGAGAGATACGATTCTGAAGCGGGAGATGAGTGGAAAGAGAGGTTGACATGCAAAGTAGAAGGGAAGAAGTTCGACCCTGCGAGTGTCCCTAAGAGGATGAAGAAGGAAGCTTCAAATTCAGCATCCGCTCCTATGAGTGGGCGAGTATCTGCGGCAGGGAGCAGGTCACATACGCCGGTATCTCGCACTCGTACGAATGACATGGGAGGCTCCGGACTCCTGCCTCAAAGATCGAATTCCCCAGCTCTCGGCACCGCTTCCTTATCGAAGAAGCAGCAGAATGAAGCATATTTTGCGCGCATGGGACAGGATAATGCGAATAGAAGAGATGATGTGGCGCCTTCACAAGGCGGCAAGTATAGTGGTTTTGGAAGTCAGCCAGACAGTTGGAAGAAGGAGGATGAGCCTGGAGCACCTCCTGCTCTGGATGACTTCCAGAAAGATCCTGTCGCTGCGCTTACGAAGAGTTTCGGATGGTTGGGCGCGACGGTAGGGAAGCAAGCTAAAACGGTACATGAGGGCTGGGTTAAACCCGGAATGCAAAAGGTATGAGTTTTCTGTTCCTTATTCAAATCTACCGTATCTCAACTACGTCGAGATTGGAACTAAAGCTAACATTCCACCTCCACAGCTCGCCGAAGCAGACATCGCCGCCCAAGCCCGCCAAACAGCAGCCTTGATGGGTCAAGGCATCCAACAAAGCACTACTGCTGCCGGATCCGCCCTCAATCGCTTTGTCGAGGGCGATGAGAATCCCCAAAGATCACGCGCTGAACCCGAGAAGAAAGATTTCTGGGATTCCTTCGGAGCTCCACCAAAGGGTCCTGCCGCCGACAAGAAGGACTTCTGGGACGAGTTTGCCAATGCAGGCGAATCAAGAACTCAGGCTCAGGTGGCTAAGCCGAAACCGAAACCAAGTGGGATTGGGACGAGTGCTATGAAGAAGAGTGGAGGTGGCCCACAGGGGAAAGAGGATGAGTGGGGGGAGTGGTAGGGGAAAAACGGTGGTTCACGTAGATGCAGGTTGACGGCAAAGAAGTTGGAGTTTTGGGAGTTGCAGAAGACCTTACGTATCGGGCGTTTTGTATTGTACGTGTTCTGGATAGGATGCCGCGCCATATTTGCTTTGATGCTTTTTACCTCGACCTTTAGCAACAACAAGTGAGCAAGACGAAAAAATGATATTACATACGCCAAAGTAGTTTGTGATTTTCTTTGCTTCACAAGCACTTAGAGAATTCGTCGTAGCAAAATTCATGCTTGCTGAGTCTGGCTAATAGCCACCAATTAGATCTCACACCCTTTACCCCGGATAATGTCTCTCCGTATAGTGCAGATCTGTTGAAACCGACTTCACGAACGTCATCAGATACACCGAGATACCGGACGGAAGAAATTTGTCCGTGAGATGCGGGATCTAAGAAAGTACCTAAGAACTCGAGCTAGATAGATACCTTTGTAGCTATGGTGAAGCTGGAGCTTTGCGGGGTGCATAGTTCGAAAGCTTAACCTGGATCTTGCAAAACCTAGAAGCTTTATATTTAAATCAAGGATCTGCTGTAGGTACAAAGCCATTATTTCTTCTTTGCTGGACGACTTCATTTCCTCTCGGTCTCCATCCAATGATGCATTTCTCACCTTCCTCAACACCTTCCCTTATATATCTCCTTCCCCTCACATCAGCACATCCATGGCCCAAATCAAACAATCACACTTTCAACTGGAAGCAAACAGAATCCCTAATCGCCTTCGGGGACTCCTACACCTACGTCCAAGGACCCCTCGGCCATGCAAACAGCACTTTCATCGGCGACCTCCAACACCTCTCCTTCACATCCCAAGAGCTCCTCTCCAACCCCATCATCCAGAACCTAACTGCCACAGCCGAAGGCGGGCCGAACTGGGTGGAATTCCTAACCGGCTGCGGGCTGCAAGAAGGCCCAACATACCCACGAGACTGTGGCAGCGGGAAAAATGACTCTCGAAAACAGCTCTGGGACTTCGCATTCGGCGGCAGCGATATATCCACAGCCTACACCCCGCTCCACCACAACTACACCGTGAGTCTAGAAAACCAAGTCCAGCAATTTCTCCTGTACGGCAACCCGGTCTTAGAAAGCTTCCTGGATAAAAGGAAAGCGCTCGTGGCGTCTTGGATCGGTATCAACGATATCGGCGATTCAGCCAAGTACAACGTTTCGTTCCCGGAGTTCTACGACAGGTTGCAGACGCGGCATTTCGAGCTCATGGAGCAGGTATATCAGACTGGATATAAAAACTTCCTATTCATGAACTTGCCACCGCTGGATCGCAGACCAGGAAATGTTTTCTCGACGCATCCCCTACCAAACAGAACCATGATCGAGTGGTGGGATTCCGCGCTCGCATCTCACGCTGAGGCGTTCTCGAAAGCGCATGGGGATGCGGAGGTTATGCTGTTTGATGTTAATAAGGTTCTGAATGGGGTTCTGGATGATCCCGAGAGATATGGGTATAAGAATACGACGGGATATTGTGCGAGCTTTGATCAGCCGTTTATTTATACGGATCCGGGAAGGTATGGTTGTTTGCCGCAGGAGGAGTATTTTTGGTTTAATACGGGGCATATGACTAGTAGGACGCATCAAGTGCTTGTGGGGTTTTTGAGGGAGTTTTTGGAGGGGAGGGCGTGAGAGGGGATGGGAGAGTTTTGAGGGCGGGATTGTAATTGGATGTCATGATTCATGATGGAGATTTGAGGGATGATTGGATAGTTCTCGCATCTATGAGATATATAGAACCTGAATAACCTTCCCACTTTCAAAATATACTTTCCGTATACTGTGGGCTTGATTACACCGTACCCATACCTCAATCCCATTTCTGATAATCAGGGAAATAGCGATCATGAATTCTCCTCGCATATTCAACCAAAACCGGAAACCCCCTCACCACCTCCCTAGACTCAGGTCCCCTATAACTCAAATTAGCTCTCCTACTCACCCTTCCCCCCTCAACCAGGGAAAACTTACGCCGTACAAACCAAAACACTAACGACAAACCCAAAAAGCGCCGCATCCGCCTCCGTCGGCTGCTCCCCACCCAAAACCCAAAAACACTCCCCCTCACTCTTCTCCTTTCCCTGGGCCGAAACCCGCAGCACATCGCTGAAAGCGGTCCAGATCTCGAGTCGGAACGCTCGGATTTCGTCGGCTGAGAAACGACCCGTGCCCTGTTTCTGCAGGCCCTGCGCTGTTTGGCGGTAGATGAGGAGGCCGAGGATCAGGCGGACGGGGTACGGGAGGGAGGCGAGGATGTTGTCGCGCATTGTGGGGTAGTTTTCTAGCCAGCGTTCGCGGGACTGCGGGTGGGATGAGTAGGAGGTTGGTGTAGTGGAGTGTGTGTATGGTAAGGAAAGGAAAGGAAAGGGAAGAAGGGGAATAGCGCTCACGTGATAGAAATATAACTTATCCTCCAATAAGGCTCGTAGCGCTAGATCCTGCGCTCGCCCCGTGGCATCTAGTCTGGTGTTTAGATCTCTTACAATCTCTTTCTCTGCTAGGTGCTTGATTATTAGAGTTGAGTCGGCTAGATACTGCTCTTCGCCTTCGAGTTTTAGGTAGGGGATCTTCCCTTTTGGGGCTGAGGATAATGAACCGAAGGAGATGGTGTAGGGTGTTGATGATGTGCGGAGGCGGAACTCGACTTTTATGACGAAGGGGGACCAGGCGTATGTGTTTGTTGGGGGGTGGCCTCGGAAGAGGGTTAGAGAACGGGAGGGAGGCTTTGAGTCCATGGCTTTGGGGTGATTGATTGGGATGGATTTTAGGGAAAGAGGAGAAAGGACTATCGAAGGAAATGAGAAACGAGATTGATGGTTTTTGAGATAAGGAAAATGTTAGAGAAAGATTTGGAGCTGGAGATGTTTTGAAAGTGTTCTTGACTACTATTAAGGGGATTTATATAAGCTTCATCGTACATCCCTCGTACCAACGTTCGTACAAAGTCGGGCGTGGGATTCAGCGCCACGATAAGCCACAACCCTCAACTTACCCCAAACAGGCAGATTCAAACTGCAGACAGACAATTCGCACTCCAGTTAGACATGTTCAGGAATTCGTTCGTCAAGCGGTGTGCGAAGAGTCCGTAGCTTGGTTGTTTTCGTAGGAGAATAGGTATGAATTCGGCTCTATGGCCTTCCCGTGGAAGTTCGATTTCCTTAAGGCCACAACAACATGCCAGTCTTTTTCTAGATGGTTATTTCTATATTGGTCATTGAGAGTGCAAAGATACCAGAAATCGTCGCATTGTATGCCCCTAAGACGTTAGGGTCTAACCATCGATTCCATTCGCCAATAATATCATAGCTTTGATTAAACTCCAAGCATAGTATACCAGCTCATTCAGCTTTATATACCAATCCAAAGAAGTACTCAGATTAGAGCTTAGTAATACCATCATAAGACCTGGCAATATCATGAATTTTGTCATGAAAAGGTACCAGCGAATCTCGCTAGTCTACAAACTTTAAGCATTCATCCATATGCCATGCTCCGAAAGTTGCTACCAATGCACACATGAGCTGTTCCAAGCCGAGCCAGCAGCCATTTATACGATCTATCTCCTTCCCGGCCTCTTGGGCTTCGCGAAACCTGTCTTAGTCTCCTTCTCCTCTGTCACCTTAAATTCGTCTGCTATCACCTGCGCCGTGACCTCATCCGGATTCGTGGCCTCGAGTTTCTTTACTATGGTGATTCCGCCTTCGGACTGTGCAACCTGCATAACCATATTCCGTGACGCAGCATAGAGCATCCTTTCCTTGATCTTAGCCGACGAGGGACAGGTCGATATGAAAACTATTGGATCCTGCGCGGCGTCGTGTCTGTAAAACGAGAACCTAGGCTCCGAAGAAGCGATGTCTGTAGCGAGGGAAGAAGGCGATGTCGAAGACACAGAAGCCAATTGGAGCGTCTCCGTGGGCACATCGATTCTTAATTGCACCAAATTCTCACCTCCCTGCCCCAATGACCTCAATCCTTCAATAACACCCTCCTCAGCGTTCATCGCTAGTCGTCCTCCAGAAACTAACCCCTGCCCCCTCGTCCCTCTACTCTCCAAAGCCTCCGCTTCCTTGATCCCCTCTAAATCCCTCTCCTCCTGGGTAAGCGGGTTCTCAGCCTCCCCATGCGCCTCGTGCCGTTTCCACCCCTCAGCAGTCAGTTCATCAGCTTCGGTACAAAACAGACTCTCTCCGAAATTCTCGGACCCTAGTTCGCGGAGGAGTGTTAGGCGCGTAGACGCGAAGAGCATCTTCTGCCGCACGGGCGCCGAGTTGGGAACATAGGTTATGGCGACTAAGGAGCCGGTCGAGGGGCCGGATAAGGAGGAGACATTGTCGGCGCGGCGGAGTAGAATGTATAGTGCCGCGTTTGGGGTTATGTGGGAGGAGAGATTCGAGAGGTCGGAGAGAAAGGACGAGGTGGAGCTGGGGATTGTGTGGGAGGGAACGATGGTCTCATTCGAGATTGTGGCGAGGAGGCCTCGTTGGGATGGTGTGGAGAGGAGAGCCTGGAATGCTGATTGCAGCTCGGCGGAGGCTGGGTTGGGGACGGGTTAGGAGTGAAGGCAGGACGGAGATGTTTTGGTGGGGTACCTGTGATGCCTGATTGCATTCCTGAGCGAATGGAGAGAGCAGGCTGTGGAGAGTGGAGAAGTTTGGAGCAATAGAGGGTCCAGGGGGATTGAGAGAGTGCGTTTGGGATCAATCACTGGAGGATGCGGGTTATGCAGGAGTTTTGGACAGCTGGATAGGTCGTACGCACGGACTAATTTCATCTTTCACCACTCCACAGGGGGTGACAAAATTCAAGGTCCTCCTAACCAGAATATTTATACTTTAAGAGACTATAGAATTTACTGTGTTAAGAAGTATATATAGTGTTTTATTATAGTGAGTATTCTACTATGTAGGGACGTACATTATGTTAGTTAATTATAATTAGATTTGCAGGGAGATAGGTTCAGATTGATAGGTCCCGCGCTCTTACTTACTATAGGCCGATATAGCCGCTTGAATGTCCCTTTCCATCGCACCGTCATCCCAAAGCTCTCTAGCGATGTTAGAGCAAAGCTTTCGCGGTGCCATTGCGCGTTCTGCGAGCGCCCTCGTGTTCCAGAAAGACCAAATGTCCGTTGCATTCGGCATACCGCATTGATAATCATAATCGTCCCTCGTTTTCTGGAGAAATTTGATAACCGGATCGGTCCGCTCCATAAACAAGTTGCGATCATCGACCTCCGTGGAAGAGCCTCTTAAAACGCCGTCTCGGTTGCAGACTGATTTCCAGACCAGGTCATCCAAAATGTCACACATGCTTGCTATATTCCCTGAGAACTTGCCTTATCCTCCATATGAAGCAGTAAAACCTCTAGACTGCTTGCATTATTCCTCCAATGCATCTTTTTGCCTAACTTAGCCCCCTTTGACTCGGTGTCCCGGAGCTGTGAAATCGGCGACATGCCAGAGCACTCGCCGTCAACATACATGACGTGTAGACTCCAGCCAGATATCTCGAGGTACCCAAATAGCTGACATCCAATCAACTTAGCACAACACAATCTCGCACTTTTTATTATATATAGAGCCCCTTTTCATTAAATACTTGGACAAGTTTCCCAATCCTACACGGCATCCGCCAACACGCACAATGCCGTCTGAAAGAGTTCTTATATGTGGTGCAGGAGTAGCAGGTTCGATATTAGCTTTCTGGCTCGCCAAACATGACTACCAAGTGGTCGTCGTCGAACGATCGAGAGCCGAACAGAAAACTGGACAAGGACTCGAAATCGAAGAACCAGCATTGAAGGTCGTGAAGTTGATGGGCATCCTGGACAAGCTCAACGAGAGGAAAACAGGTGAGATGGGATTCAACCTGGTTGACCAGCAATCTCGTTCATGTGGCATTTTCGAGGTCGGTGGCATTAGTCCTACAGGTGCCCTCGAACTCATGCGAGGAGACCTGACTGAAGTCCTCTACAAAGCTGCCGACGAATCCGCCAATGTCACCTTCCAATTTGAGACCACAATTCAGAGCCTGAGACAAACGCAAGATAAAGTTATTGTCGACTTAGAGAACAAAAACAACAAAACCACCAGGGTCGAGGAATTCGATTTCGTAGTAGGCGCCGACGGGGTGAAATCCCGCACGAGACAACTCGTCATGGGCTCGCCTGAGCAGCTCCATTGTTTCAAGTCCATCGGCGCCTTTGTTGCATACTTCTCCATCCCCAAAGAAGATCAAGATTGGCCCTATTCCCGCCTGTGCCATTTCCCAGACCGGCGAATAATATGGACGCGGCCAATAGGGAAGGAATCTAAGATGACATCGGTATGCCTCATTCACGTTAACAACGACGTTCCCATCCTACGTCGAGCAAATGCTGCTGGCGACAGACTGCAACAAAAGGAAGCCTTTGCTGAAGTGTACAGTGGCCTAGGCTGGGAGACGCCACGGGTCATTGAGCAGATGATGAAGGCCGATAATTTCTACTCCGACGAGCTTGTGCAGGTCAAACTTCAGAACTGGTCTCAGCACCGGGTGGCGCTCGTTGGCGACGCCGCGTGGGCCCCAACTCCATTTACCGGCGAAGGAAATCAGCTGGCAATCATCGGCGCTTGGGTACTAGCTCAAGAAATGTCAAGGAATCGGAGTACGGTGGCATTTGACATCTATGAGAAGAGACTGCGCTCATATGTGGAGAAGGCTCAGAGCATACCACTTGGCGGTTATGCACCATACATTTTCAACCCGCAGACTGCTTGGGACATTTGGCTGCTTCGGACCATGTTCCGCCTTGTTTCGTGGATTATCCGTTTCATTTCGTGGACGAACTTGCCAAGCATGTTGCCAGATCAGCAACGAGATGATTTCGATTTGGAGACTGAGGACGTTGAGGCAGAGGTGGCACGGTGAAGTGTTCCTGCGGGAGATTTTTGCTGCCAATCGTAAGGGGTCAGCCCGCTTTCGAGGGCAAGGGACGTTCGAGGAATGGACTTACTCTGCTCTAACGATATTCAACGACATGCAGGATGGAGAGGTGTAAGGAGAGGCACAAGGAATATACAAGAGTACACTTAGGAAGATCGGCACAATTGAAACGGATCGTTCAGTAAAAGACTGCTAGAAGTCCATTCAGAACCATATGAAGCACTAAAACCTCCAAATCGCCTACTTTTGTCCTCTAATGCACAATGTCGTTCAATATTTGGCTGACTTGAGATATTGAGGAAAAGAGGGCAAGATGGCGATGTATTTCAGAGCCAGGGTCATTCTAATACGATGGTGAGAGTGAGGAGGATAGCCTGCAGGTTGCGTTATCCGGCTTTCACTTGCTTGTACCTCAAATGCTCCCAATCGAGTGCAATGGACTAACAGGACCGAAACGAATTTGGAATTCCTCAAAATAACGCAAACCGGAGCTCTTGCCAATACTACACCAAACTGGCTAACTTACTGGCAACCCCCAATAGCAAACAAATGACCCCAAAATCCCAAACGAGATGGTTAAAATATATTCGAACGCAAGCTACACATTATCAGAACCAAGCCGTGCAAAAGATGTAGCCTCATTGCTATGCTTCGGCGGCACTATATTCGCATCAGAAGCCGTGGAAGCATTCTCTCCCGTTCGATTTGGATTCGATCTATCATCGTAAACGCGGGAGTGGTTCGAGCGCAGTGAATGGAGGGAAAGCGCGCTCCTGATACTACTAAGGACTGATTCCGGAGACATGCCCTTGAAGAGGAAGCGGATTGTAGGGAGGCAGACGGCGAGAAGGCCGAGGTGGAGTTCGAGAAGCATCCAGGATATCACTCCGGTGACAACGACTGGATGTGTAGGTTAGCTTGGGCAGGGTGAGTCGCTTTTAAGTTACTTACGATCTCCATCTTGCACATCGAAGCCGTCTGCGAGATTGTTAGCGAGGGCGTTGAATGAAAAATGAGAGTTGCAATTTACTGTGTATGGCCCTAATTAGGAATACCATGCGAGTCGCAGATGCACCGACAGCACTGTCCATATTAGCTTGTGGCGTTGAAGAGAATCTCAGCTGCTCTTACCCAGATCCTAAGAGAAACACCATGCTAACGGCGATCTTCCTGCTAGTTTCGAGTTGAAGTCGCCAGAGCTGCAGATGTAAGCGTAGTTCGGACGCTCCAACACTGCTTCTATACGTACCAACGGTAGTGGAATAAGCAAAATGACAGCATCCGAGATGAAGTCGGTGATGGTGAACGCATATTCCATCTTAAACGTGTCGATACATTGCGTTCTCAAGCTCTCAAACGAGGTCCAGAAAGCACTGAAGTGAGTACCGCAAGCAAACAAGTGGGCGAAGAAGAAGGCGATGGTCCATAGCAACACGAATATCATGGTCCCGTGTACAATGAATCGTGCGGAGCTGATCTTGTGGACACAGAATATGCGATCATAAAAGAATAGAAAGCTGAGCTTTATGCAACCCAGAGCCAGTGTTCCCATAATGTTGATAGCGAATTCGGTCTGATCGGTCAGTTAGCTTTATCCAGGATACGCACACGAATCCGCATACCTTGGAGACGATGTGGACAGGATCTATAGCAAGCTTTAGGTCGGCTTTGGATTGTGAAGCTGGTCGAGGTATTGGATAGCCCATGGCATGTTTTGAAATACCTTTTCGACAGTGAGTCTCGCGGGCATACGGATAGCGAAGGTAGTTAACTTACTAATGATCATCGTAACGCTGGCGCCAATAGTCAAGATCTTGTGAGATCACGCCTTATCAGCATAAACTCGAATTGCGAAGAGGAGAAATAGAAGTTAAGAATTGTTTACGAACAAGAGCAGGTATTGTTAACCAATCGTCCATCTGAAGCCGCACCTCCTGCCTCTTTCTCGCCCAAAATCTCAAACCAACTGCGACTACATTGATCACAAGCAGCGCAATCGTCAAGCCCAGATTATAATCGTGAAGCTGATAGTAGTGGGTCTCTATCCTCGTTGGTGTTGCCATCTCCGTAAGTTTTGATGAGCGCCGGGCTGAGGATTGAGAGGACAAATGGCAGATTTCTCAATTTCGCAGAAGAAGAGAGACAATAGACTTAATAGGCTTCGAACTGTATGTAGAAGATAAGACCGACGGATGCAAAGTAGCACATATACTATCGAGGCCTGACCATCTCCCGTTGAATAAGAAGGGGGAGAGGCATTGGAAACCAAACCGGCGGGGTTTTCCTGTGTTGCGCAACCATCCTTCAGCAGAATCTGCAATGTATCGAAAAGGGACGACTGAATCCTTCGATTCGAAGTCGGCAGGCATTTCGTCCAACAGTAAGCACTCTCGGAGACAGGCTGTGTTGGCTGGATACACAACGTCTTGCTTGGCGCTTCGGACACATGTGCAAGGGGACCAATCTGACCTGGTTCCGAGCCAGTGGTGGCCTCATAGCCCTGTCACAATTTGACAAAAAGGTACAGATGCCCCCAGCCGGTATTTCTGGCGTCTGAAGAAACCTCGGAAAACCTAGAGCCGTGGAGAGATAGGTAGGTAGCTTAGCGTCTGTGTGCAGATCAACGGCACGGCACGCGCATGGCTGCGGGAAGCTAGCCTTGGGACACTCTACACCACACTTCTTTATATTGCATTCAGCCTTGCTTAATTTAAAGGCAGCTGTGTCCCCAGTCGGTAACATGAAACGCATGGTCATCTTATATGCGCTACTCCAAGCAAAGATGGGGGCGGAAACCTCAGCGGGGTTAACGACATCCAACGTCACGCCGGGTGGAGAGGTGTAAGGAGAGGGTCGAGGAATGCACAAGAGTACCGTACGCATAGCAAGATCGGCACATCAGATATTGAATTGAAACAGTTCGTTCAGTAAAAGACTGCTAATGAAAGTCCGGCCAGGGCCATAGACCTGCACCTCCCAGGATGTTGAATCCCGAAGAACCTGGACGACCAAACCCCAATCATCGGACGAGCTCAAGACGCTTTCAAAGGTAGTTTCTTCCCCTGGTAGACCCCCAGCCAGCTAAGCAAATCCTCCCGATACTGCTTCCTTCCGTCGGAGAACTGGAGATTCAGCTTCGAGTCCTTTAGAGACGGGTGCTGATCACTCTCTCAGGATTCGAGATACGTAGTCAACTCCTTCTGGAATAGGTTCCGCTGTCGAAAGCGAATTTTCTTGGGCTGCAAACATGTCAATTCAACTACAGTTCTCTATTCTATACTCGTGCTTACATGGTAGCGGAGCGGCGACGACAAAGCCGATTGTGCAGACCGAAAACGCAAGTACAGTTTTGAAGAATTGCATGGTGGATGGATGAGGAGCTCACGGCTTTGAATAGAAATCGACGTGCTTGAGATTTGAAGGGATGGTAGGTCCATATATAAATAAGTCACTGAGCTCTTACATATTTGAGATCGGTTCCACAAACTTACTTTAGCCAGAGATCGTCGAACATATATCCTGATCAGTCCAAGGCAGACTCATACCAAAGATAAGCCTAACACCATCTAGGTAGCCCAAGGATATCAGGCAGTACGAAGTAACACTGTATTGGTGTACAAGGCAATATCGTAAGCTTACTTGTAGTGCCGACTGGGCTAATCGGAAATCCCGAGATATGCCTGCTCACGGACTTCACATAGTTCCAAAGGTATGACCACATCAATCGACCACAAAGCTGTCCGGTGAGTTATGTTAGGCTAAATCAAGAACTTTTGGCAGCACCGTTCAATCATTAAAGGCACCCCTGACCTCAAGCAGACTTTTTCACACCTTCAATACCATGGCTGAGAAAACCGCACACACGGACATCGAACGCGAGAGTTTGCTCATTAGCTCTGAGTCTACTAGGCCACACTCATCGTTCGAAGACTATGAAGGAAGCGAAGACATCCCGCGAAAATGGAATCCACAGAAAAAGACGACTCGTCCTTGGATATACATCTATCTCCTGTTCCTACATGCGGCCTTAGTCACTACCTGCTGGGCTCTATTCAAACAACGCGGGCAGAATCTCAAGGCATCGAGACCGGGATCGTTTTGTAAGCTTGTAGCAAAAGACCATCGCACTGCAAAGACTTATTTAGATGTTAGCTCCGCCATGGGAAGCCATTTCCTACGAAATCCGAGAAAATCATGTTGTAAGCCATGCTGGACAAGGTCTTTACGCCGGGTCGCCTTCACCAGAGAGCAATAGAGCTTGGGACGAGTTGATTTTTCGTATGTACGCTTTCCATTCCGCTCGGAAGATGAAAACTAATAACGTCGCTCCAGCAACTTATGTGAATATGTCTAGGGAGGAGATGATTGCAGCAGGAGAATCAGTGGAAGGCTCTTTGGAGCTGGAAGACGGAGGATATGTAGGTGTGACGAACGCATATCATGAATTACATTGCATTGTAAGTTTAGATGAGTGCCATATCTATCCGGACTCGCAAAACTGATTTTGGAGCAAGCGGCAAATAAGGCTTTACCTCTATAAAGAGACATACTATCCTCATCTCACCGAAGCACAGGATGCTTATCTGCGCGGCCATCTCGGTAAGAGACCCATTCCCTTAAAGCTAGATTCTAACTGACACATTGGTTGAGACCACTGCCTCGAAGTGCTTCGAGAGGAAATCATGTGCACGGGCGATGTAAGTATTTACACATTCTTCTGGGGCGATCCCCCAAGATCAAGACCAGACACGAAAACGAACTCAAAGCGCTCGTGTATCAATTGGCCGCAGTTCGAGAAGTGGAGCCTGGAGCATATGGTCCCTCCTGATGCTGCTACTAAGGGCGGCCTGAACCCGTTGTGGATTAAAGAGCATTCGCATGCGTCGAGTCTGGAGTGATGGATATGTACATAGTTTGTTATCTACAAGTAGTGGTCATTGTCTGAAATGGAAGTTTTTGGTTTGGTCTGATTAATGTCTTTACTGAGGTGGCTGACTGTACTCGTCAAGCCCTGCCCTTGAGAATCCGCATGATCTACACGGTGGGACTCGATAGCATCCTGAAGGATTCTTCCAGCAGCCCAGCCCTGCCACTTTCCGAGCAGGCCTGTGAAGAAGTCGATCGGATACAATATGTGGGGAAGAACCCACTTGCTGGTTAGGTAGATGAATACGTTGTTGATCCTATCTCCATTACAGACAGTAACTAGCGAGCTCCGAGTCCACGCTCACCCACCTTCTGCTTTAGGCCAGTCACATCGGCTGAGTTGTAAAGTAATAGATCAGGGCTGAGTATGCCTGTAGCAACAGGTTGGCCCCCAACCGGGCATGAAACATGTATGCATGGATCAGGCCATAGAACCACCCCAGCATCGAAAGAGATTCACCGAGTAGCAAGTAATATGAAGGTTACGAGAAGAATGCTGCCACCCTTTCTATACCTAGGCAATCGTGCACGATCCCGTCTGACGGTGATAGAATAATGATCCTCGACTCCGTGTTTCACGCAGCAGCTGTACAACCCGAATACATTACTTCCAAGACACAACACCAAGTGAAATACACCGGTGCCAGGGCCAGGGAGCTCACCCTCACCTCCCCAGACCAAAGACCCAGAACGCAACTATCTCAAACTATCCCAGTCTAAGCTTCCCCATCTCCCCATACCACCATGGCGCCCGAAGAGAAGCCCCTCCGCATCGCCATAATCGGCGGCGGCCTCGCCGGCACCACTCTCATGAACGCGCTGCTCAAACACCCGCACCTCTCCGCCCACATCTTCGAGTCCGCGCCGCAGTTCTCGGAGCGCGGCGCAGCGGTCGGGATAGCGCAGAACGGGCAGGCTGCGCTCGCGGAGATAGGAGGTGAGGTTGAGGGGGCTTTGGATAGGGCGGGGGCTGTTGTTATGAGTTCGAGTCGGTTGATTATGGTGAGTCGAAGAGGAGAGGGAGAGGGAGAGGGGAGGGTTTTTTTTTCTGGGCGATATGATATGAGATAATGTGATTTGGAAGGAATGTTGACGTAGATATTACTTAGGCTTCGGGACCCAGTGCTGGGGTTTTCGCATTCGATCTTACGGGACAGCAGCGTGGGAAAGTGGTTCATCGGAAAGCTCTGCTGGATGAACTTCTAAAACCCATTCCGAAAGAGCGGATGCACACAGATAAGAAAGTCGTGAACATCGAAGATGCAGATGACGGCGCGCTCACAGTTCACTTCCTAGACGGCGCAAAATTCAAAGCCGACGCTGTCATCGGTGCAGATGGCGTCCACGGGTTCGTCCGCTCTTACGTCCTCGGCGCCGAGAATCCAGCGCTGAAACCTAGCTTTGGCGGGTTTTGGGATTCGAGGTCTTTGATTCCGATGGAGAAGGCAAAAGAGTTGCTTGGGGAGGAGTATTTCAAGGAGGGAGAGCAAAGACAGCATGGGTGGATTGGGGATGGGGGGTTCTTTATGCATGACGTGTTGGATGGAGGGAAGACGGTGCAGTGCGTTGCATGTGCGGTAACGGATGAGGAATGGGGTGAGGATGAGTGGAGGAGAAAGCTTGATCGCGAGAAGTTGGAAGAAACTTTTGGGAGCTGGACGTATTCGCCCATCAAGAAGGGGATGATCGAGGTATGTTTGATCGGTTGGATAATCATTCTTCCTGCTGATCTGTCTAGTGTATGTTGCAGAACCCTGATCTGAAAGCGTTCGCCGAGTGGCACCACAAAGTAAATGCTTCTACATATGCCAAAGGCCATGTATGCATGATGGGCGACGCAGCCCACGCCATGACCCCTTGGCAGGGCTCAGGTGCTGGCCAAGCTATCGAAGACGCAATGATCTTGGATACCCTCCTCAAAGAAGTCAAGGAACCTCATCAACTCTCTATTGCATTCAAAGCATATGATCATGTCCGTCGACCAAGGACCCAGAAGATTATAGAATCAAGCCACGGCGTAGGGATGGCCCTGTGCGGTAGCGACCCCGATACTGGCCTGGATGTCGAGAAAATCCGCACGGCGCTGCCACAAAGGTGGATATTCATTCATACGCAGAACCAAAAAGAGCACAAAAATGCGGCTTTGGTGGCGATGCAGAAGATGGCATGATGGTATTCATAGCAATGAGACGTATTGCAAGACAAAATAGAATGACTTGACCACCTATGATGCGTTAGCACGCAGCCATTCGATACGGAACGCAATAAACACAAATCCGATTGATCGTAGCGCTTATGCAGCCATGCTCTATACCACAGGATATCCAATGACT
Organism: Hysterium pulicare CBS 123377; assembly: GCA_000467715.1. Lineage (NCBI taxonomy): Eukaryota > Fungi > Ascomycota > Dothideomycetes > Hysteriales > Hysteriaceae > Hysterium > Hysterium pulicare. The sequence goes on from AJFK01000109.1 coordinate 48,179, forward strand.
AAACAAAGTCTTCAATCTCCCTCTGCCTTCCTCATTCCTATTACTTTTCAGATCCTCGTTTTCTTATCATTCCAGACTCCAATATTTACAAATCTCTGTATCCTCATGAACATACCATGTCGCAATTACTCCTCATACTTTCCGCCAGGCAACATCTCCCTCCCCCTCTCCAACTGCTTCTTCAAAAATTCATACACGGTGAATGTAACAGCTTGTCCTGGCGCAACACGCATGACACGGGGTGTGATACCCTTATAGAAACTGCGACTGCCTTCTTGTTTCCACATTTCCCTATTGAGAGAGAAATTAGTACCAGAAGAACAGCCATAGAAATTGTGGGTGCTCAAAAGAGGCCGGTGGAACTCACCTTGAGATATTAAGAATTCTTTGAACAGCAGTCTGTCCCGGTTCCGCGGGCGTTTTTTGTAACCTTGTCTTGATAGTATCGATTGGCGCATTACTCAACGGACCCATAGCACCCGAAACCAACCCAATGAGACTTGTCTGCCACGCGGGCAGATCATTTGTTCCCCGGTAATTCTGAAGCGCTGCCCTGAATTCTGAGTATGCTGTGAAGTTCACGGCCTGGTTGGACCCCTGGCGGAGAGCCGTGAGGGAGACACCTCGGTATAAAGCGCCGACTCCTTCCTCTTTGACCACAGTATATAGGGCGTGGGCGGCGTTGCGGTATTTAGGTACATCCAGCGGATCGGCCATTGAATGGTGTTGGGCTTGTAGGCGAATCTTAATAACTTCCATGGGTGTTACGACGGCTACGGCTTCCGTTACGCCTGCTGCAAGACCAGCTGTGGATATTGTCAGCTTAGATCCGAGATCATTAAGGTTTGAATATTGAAGTTCGTATGCGTACCCATAAATGTTGCCCGCCCGGTCACTCTACCGTCCTGGTCCGCTAATAATTGCTTGTACCACTCGTAGCTAGTAAATCGTATCGCCATCTTAGGCACAATGCCCGTAAGAACAGCACCCAGACCTTTGTAGAGACCGAGCGGTGTTTCTCGCTTCACAATTTCGGTACCGGTTTTTATGAAGCCACGGCGAGGTGCCTGTATGGTGCAATTGGGTTAGAAGTTGATGATAGGAGCTTTGAGGATGAAGAATCAACCTACTCCGGGCGCTCGCGCTCGCCGTGAAAGCTGCATTCGCACTTTGATTGTGTCTAGTCTCCGTGTTAGAGATGTTTACGCTGTGTCAGAGCTCTAGTTATGGGAATAAACCTACCCAAAGGATGGCACGCGAGTGCCTCCATCATACCAGCTCCGCCTCCAGCTACATTTTGATTAGCAGTAAGCCTCTCAATTCCACGGAATCTGGCTTACCAATTAAATTTGTAGCTGCCGAAGTAGGCTGCTTCCCGCTGGGCCCTTGTACTGATTTCGCAGCCATAACGCGTGTGAGGTGAGGATTGCGCTTAGGAAAACAGATTATATCGAATCTTGCACAATAAGATGTCTTCAAATTGTAGAGACGTGAATCAGGTGGAGATGGAGAGAAAATGCGCCGAGGGTATTCTATTCCGAGCTTGCCCAAGGTTCACGAGAGCTCTAGTACAAGAAGCTATGTACAGAAACGGTTCGTCCGCGGCGCGAGAGGTCCCAAGATATAGGAACAAAGAAATGTCAGGGTGCAAAAGAAGAAACAAGAAGCCGTCAAAAAGAGAGGTTACCGGGTATCGTCACAGTCATATGGATGCGCACAAGATATTTCTACCATCCTTTTCGCAGAGCTAACGTACCCGCGGGAAAGGAGCCCTCAGCCTCGGCCCTTGCGTGAGCCCAGACCGGGGAGCTTAGGGTCATGTCCACACGGCAGTGGTCAATGGATTGGGTTAGCGGTTTGGCATCTTGTTGTGAAAGCCTCACGTTACCCCGTATGCGGAGAGGTGAACAGGACGAGCGGAAGTTAGGTTGGCATGCTCGAGCTTCGGCTTGATCGTCGGTTACTAAAGGAATGATTTTCCGAGCCAGTCGGCAGGAGAATGGAGCTTCGTTTGTTGATATACGTCTTCTGCTCCCATAATAGGAATCGAGAATATCGTAAAGGTGGATTCATCTGATGCATCGGGATCTCTCGCGCGCAGATACATGTCGACTCGTGACAGGAATGGCTGTGGTGTTTACGAATTTGCTTGTGAGAGTGACGTTGCCGTTCGGCAATCCGACCCCTGCGTCCGCCTCATTGCGGGGCATCCATCAGCTTCCGATCCAGCCCGACCTGTCCGCCGTCCACGCGTGCGACGAAGATGATCCGGAGAATCTCCGCTCAACTTCAACACTGTGGGCCAACTCGACCAAATTCCATCCATGGCCTATACACTTTCCGCTTGCGTGTTGAAATACGCCTCGACTCTAAACCGCTAGTTCACAGGTTGCCACCACTTCCTCACCAAACCGTTCAACCCAACCTTATCGATCTCCATTCTTTCTTCAATCTAGAGCCGTAATCTTCCTCTACTTTTCCCCCGGCAGCGTTGTGTAGCGACATCTTGTGATTGGCCGCGTAGTAACCTACTCTCTCCCATGAGTCGTTAGTTTTAACAACTAGCAGAGCAGTATGCCTTTCCCCCTTAAGCTCCATAAGATATACCATGAGTCCCTCATCAGGAAGCTGTTCCACGGTGTCGGGTATCAAAGGAAAGTGCGCTGTACAGTTGTCTTCGGCATCAGCAACAACTTGCAAGATATTGTCATCCGAGCTACAGACAGAGATCGAAACAGGTGTCGTCAATGCTGACAAATGTACGAAGTCAGATGATTTTGTCTGTCGCGAGGCTTGATCGAGCTTCTGAACCTCATCAAAAGTCAAAAGGTCACCTGTTGTAGTCTCCACTTCGAACACGGCCCCTAAAGCGATGGAGAACCTTCCTTGTTCACGCTCCCACGGGAAACCTCCAACTGAAGCATGCCACCCAGTCCATGACCAGCTCGGGAATCCTTTTCGTCGCTGCTTCGGTTTGTGGTAGTCGTGGAATGAGAAATCCCATCCCAACGCGCAGAAGAAGCGAGCGTTGTAATTCCAAACGGATGCGTCCTCCCGCACACCATCCGGTATAAGCGGTATCACGTCGTACCATAGTGGGAGAAGTGGTACGCCCTTGTGAAAAGCTATGGCCTCTCGATATCTGTTCCCAGATTCATACGCACCGAGAACTCCAAGAACTGCTCTGAGAACATCCTCCTGCCTAGAAAGGTTGCGCTTGGAATACTGCCTCAAGTGATTCACAAGCTCCTTCGGCCATGACCTTATGTCCTGAGCGGGCCGCATATGATCTTGTTTGAAGAACGAATGTGCGCGCTGCATCGCGCACAAATGTCTATCTGGCGGAAGCGTGGGATCCCAAATCCCACTCTCTAACCGAAACGTGCCATCACATTCGTAGTACACTCCGGTGTCCGTAAAATAAAACCGTCTTCTGGAGCAAAGCTGTTCTTGAAAGGTCCATCCTCTGGTTGCCCACTTGGAAGATGCTATTTGCTCCCTGGCATCCCACGGAACTGGCTGAAAATTGTACTCACCCACAGTCAGAGGTGTGATCTGAGAAGCCATCCGTGACCGTTTCCCGACACCTGGCAGACCATAGCTCGGATCAGAGCCGCATGCGGCGATGATGGTAAAAGCCGAATCGCTGTAGATATGATGCATCACCGCAGTTTGCATTGCAACTTCTCGCGAGTCTTGTTGATTTATACAATAGCGATCAATCCAAAGATACCGGATCCCGAGTTCGCGGGTGATGGTGATGGCATCTTCTATAGTCTCCGGTGTTGACTTTGGAAGTTTTGGTCGGGTGTTTCCCGTGATGATAAGGGGTTCTAGAAATTCTTGCGCTCCCCAGACATAGCTCAGCGTTGCATAGACCATGTCTTTGGCTTCCACAAGTTCCCGTGTTTCACAGTGGATTAGCCTCAAAGGATACGTGGATGATCCGAGAAATTCTTCTTCCGGCCCAAAGCATACGTATTCGTGCTCATTCTGACATATTTGCATCCAGCTCTTCAAGATATCCGCATCAACATGTGGATACACAGGCCGAAGCTTTGGAGCTTTGGCATGCTGGATGGCGATGAATCCTACAAAAACATTAGGGCCGGGTATTCCAGACGATTCATCTAGTGTTCGCATGAGAATGGTGAAGATCGGTAATGGCATAAGCCCATTCCAAGGTCGATCTCTGTTTGTTGAGCGGAGCAGAATACGTAAATCTGGAACGCCATTGCGCGTTCTTGCCTTATAAAGCTGAGCCTTGCTCAACTTTAGAAACATTTGGCATAGCGGACATCCCGGCTGGAGAGTTTTGAAGTTGTGAATTTCTTCTTCACAGGCAAGTTGTTCAGAATCAATATCAATATCTGCTTCTCCAATCTGGGTTGGATTCGCAATGATCGCTTCAAAATCGACTTTGGAGCATCTCGAACAAAGACCCTGAAGTGAGAGACGGCATTTTGATCGACACGTAGGTGAACTGGATCCCAACGTGTCTGGAACTTCCATGTTTCGTCCGGTCAACGACCAGGCGACCGTGGGTCGTGGTTTGGAAGATCGGAAGATGGTAGCGGCGGGAAGTGGTCTCAATGACTAAGGCAATATAAGATTAATCTTAAATGTTCATATGCGATGAAATCAGCACTACAATCAGCAGGTAAGGCTCACGCCTGACCAGGCTGGCATAGATCAGGTAGTAGTAACGATGAGTCGTGCAAGACTACCCAGGATGTACTGCCGGATAAGACATCGAGAGATAATGCTTGGGGAATGTGACTGATGCGCGATGAACAGCAAGAGAACTAGATCTAGAGCTGAATGGTATTTGGGTTGAAGAGGAAGTGCTGGCGGTAAGGTCGCATCTGAACTCTAAGCCACCACAGTTAGCGCCCTCGATTACTTAGAGGAGACTGGCGGACTTACATTCGCAATGGGATCGTGATTTGAGATCAAAGCGTACCTTAAGCCGGTCGGAATTTGGAAGTACTATAATGGCGACAAAACATACCATGGTAATTCAACTACAACCGGATGAACAATTGCTATGGATTCTCCCACACGACTGTTACCTACGCGGAATAAATAACTACCAAAGCCAGATCGTCACGCCACATCATGACACTTACGCCAGCTTCTACTTCAACATCAACACATTATAACATTCGATTGCTTCATCTCTGGTTCAAAGAATGAACAAAATACATGTTCAATACTTCATGCACTTATAACTTCATCGTCCATGCCCCCAGAACGCCCATGTCAAAATGAATGAGGGAACGCCGAAAATGTTTAAACCCAACAATTGTTCTACTTTCTCGAAGAAGCCATCTCGCCATACCGACCTCTCTCCCGCGTGGTGTCATAAGCCTGCAATACCCTAGCTTGCGACTCATCTGTCTGTGAGAAGGCGTAGCCGCGCTGTTTGCGCATGCGCTGTACTTGGCGTACTTTGCGAATGGCTTTTTGGAATTGTTCCATACTAAAGAGAAAAGTTAGTAAAAAATGAATGAGATAGGGAAGGGGGGAAGAAGGGAAGAAGGGGTAAATACCGAGGCCTATAATCTTGGATATTGAATTTCTGGATTTCTTGGACGTGGTGGTAAGATTGCGGGTAGTACATGCGTTTTGCACTATGGTTGTGATTAGTGATGCGCTCTCTTTGCTGCAACGTTGAGTAACTTACTATTTCCATGCATAATCTCGAATGAGGCAGAGCGCGGGTGATACAACCAGCATAGCCCAAAACACTGGATCCGGGAAGAGTCTTTGGATAACACCACTGTACTCCAGCGAGAACCCAAGCTTGGGTGCCACGGTGGCATATATTGGTATGAAAATGAACCAAACAATCATACTTCCGGGAATCGCAAGGAATGTATATTTAGTCCAGATGTTCGTTATCAAAGCTGCTTTGCCGAGTACAGTAGCAAGCGCCGCCGTATACAATGCCGTTCCCCAGACCCAGTGTCCAGCATTCTTGCCATCCCTTTGGGGTAAATCCCAAGCGAAGAAAACCTCAGAGGCCCAGTAGAGAATGAGAGAGTGGTAGAAGCCATTGGCGACCCAGGACCAGAAAGAATGCATTTTGAAGAAAACGCCTTTCTGACTGAGTTGGTAGAGTTGCGGGTAGCGGTCAAGGAGTCGGGCGCTGACGAACTGGTCGAAGATCCCAAGGACGAAAGGAGGCATGACAGTGAATAAGACATTGTAGAAGGTGAGGGTCCAGGATTCGAAGATGATTTGACCAGAGAAACCGTTCTGGAAGGCGTACCAAAACTGTGTCATGAAAAGAGCGATGTTTTTGTAGAAAGAATACAGAATGACCTTGCTGACTCTTTGGTAGCTCCAAGCACCATGAACCAGTAGAAGCTTCCGGAGGTAGCGGAATTGACCGATGGCTATGTCGGCACTTCGGGCTGCTTGTAGACCTTCTACACCGCTGATACCGACACCAACGTGAGCGGCCTGAATCATAGAAACATCATTGGCGCCGTCGCCGATTGCAAGGAGGATGGCTTTGAGATGACGCTTTACTAGCTTCACAACCAATGCTTTTTGGAGAGGTGAAACACGGCTGATAAGAGAGTCAGTGTCCGACATGCCTCAGAGTTATATAAAAACTTACCAGCATATAACGGCCTTGCACATCACGGCCAAGTCCAAGAACATCTTCTCCAAATCCTTCTCCAATGCGAATGTGAGGGATTTGCCGTCAATGACTAATGCAAGCACGTCCATTTCTGCGCTTCCAGCGGATTGACTCCTAATCGCATTGAGTTTCTTCTCTAAGTTGTCTCTTGTAGCCGCTTTATTATCTTCGTTAACAATCAGAAGTGTCATGTCTTCACTGATCAATTTGCAGCTCATGCCGATGTTGATGGCTGTTTCCTGACGATCACCTGTCAAGACCCAAACTTTGATGCCGGCAGATTGTAGTGTGGATATGGTATCAGGCACGCCTTCCTGTAACTTATCTTCGATAGCAGTTGCTCCTAGCAGGGTCAAATCATGTTCGATGAGTTCGGCGGCCTTGTCAAGCTCCTCGGCACGATTTCCACTGACGGTTGTCTGCGCCGTGTTAAAGATCCGATACCAATCGCGAAACTCGTTCTCCGGGACTTCGCGAACAGCTAGGCAAAGAGTACGGAGACCTTCTGCGGCATATTCTTCCAGGTGTTGCAAAGTAGGCTCAACGTAGGGATTCTCTTTAGAGAGACGTTCTAGGATAACAGTATCTGCACCCTTGGTGTAGCATAGAATTTTACCGTCCGGAGCGCGGTAGATTGTGGACATCCTCTTCCTTGTGGAGTTGAATTCACACACTGCCAATAATTCATATTCGAGTTCCTGTCCATCAACAAGAATTGTGACGGCACGTGGCTTCCTGGCAATGAACTGATAACCAAGCATTGAAGCGCCCTCGACCAATGCACCTTCATCAGGGGACGCTGCTTGGTATTTGATGGCGCCTTTTTCATCGCTCCTTTCCGGAATAACGGTATGGCAGGTAGCCAGCAGTGTAAGGAAGTGATTGATAATATCCTTCGAAACGTGGGCCTTTCGATTCTCGGTTAGCCTCTTGAAATCATGTATCCCGACTTCTACGCCATCTTCGAAAGTTGCTCGTCGATCTTCAGGAATCTCATCTGCGTACTGAATGCCGGCAATGGATGACTGTCTAAATTCCATCATATTGCACGTGAGCGTTCCTGTCTTGTCGGAGAATATATATTCGATCTGACCCAACTCTTCGACCAATGATGACGTGCGACAATTTGCGGGGGTGTCTGTCGGCTCATAATAGATGTCCAAGTCAGAATCAATGAGAGTACCTTGATAATACTTGACTATTTCGACAGTGACGAAGAGTGAGATCGGGACCAAGTTAGAATAAAGCACCCAGTAAGTGAAAATGTCGGAAAAGAACTGCTTCGCGCCATTGAAACTGCCATTGTAGAGGTATCCAAGCTTGGAGCTGTAGGTTGTCCGGATGATTATATCGCCAACAGAGCTGATCAAGCTGAGCGCAATCAATATTGCGCCAAGCATGAGAATCTGGTAGTTGAGCAACCTTTCAACGTTTGTCTTCTTGATTGGCGTTGCTGTCGCGTTCCTCATGAGCTTCGTCTCATGGCCCGTGAATACCACGGCACCATGTATCCACGGGGTATTTCGTAAAGTGGCTCCGCGTAGTAAGAGCTGATCTGGCGCCAGGGCGAGCTCCTTTTCACCTCCACCAGCCTGGACAGTCAAAGTCGCCTCATAAGTATAAAGACTGCTATTTGGCTGTTCAGATCGAATCCTGCCACCCAATCTACTCAGTTCGGAAGGACTGACAAGGTCTGCGGTTTCCGGAATAGCTTGCTTGATCTTCAAATTGGTCTCGCCATCTAGATTAGCTGTCTCGATGTAACACAGGCCTTCAGGTTCGGAAGAAGCTAGTAGAACAAGATCCGCTGGAAAAGGTTCTTCAGACTCCACCCGAACGATATCTCCGACTGCGACATTGATCCATTTAGTGTCCTGAAAAGTTGATCCCTTTAAAACCTGCGCTTTTGAGAAATTCAATGTCTTGTCGGACGTCTTTCGTCGGAAGTCTTCAACATATTCCTTGATTGCGGAGACCAAAAGCACTATTCCGAGGGGTACTATGGTGGTATATCGCTTCGTAGGTGAGATGCCGGGTATCTGTTGTAGTATTGCGGTAAATAAGAAGAAAAGGTTGGCGTATTTGGAGAATTGTTCGAATAGGAATTTCGGTAGGAAAGTCGCGACATTGTATTTTGTTGTGGAAATATGGTTGTCGACATATTTGTTTTCTGCATTGGCGGGAGGGTTGTTTAAATGTATTATCCGTGGTCCCAGGGTCGATGGATCCGGCTGCCCACGTCCAAACCCAAACTTGAATTTGCCAGAATTTCTCTTCGGTTGTTTCCCTTCGTTATAGCCACCGCTCTGCGGTTGTGCATGAGCGCCAGCTTCTGTTAAGGGAAGGTCCATCTCCGAATACTCCGGTCCTCTTCCCAGCAAGTGTTTCGCCCGTCCCATCAGCCCGCCACCTAAACTCATTATGCTATTTCTATTCTTTCCTTTCGTTTGCCCTCTGGTGAGGCCCGGGCTAGGCTCATCATAAGCCCCTCCCGAGGCGTAATAGCCTTGCATGGAATGATCGTCATCTCCCACTATCTCCGCATCCGAATACCTCTGGTAATTGTGTAGATCTGAGGTTTGCGAATATAACCTGCTGCCTCCAGTAGAGTATGGTGTCGTGCCCGCAGGTGGAGCACCGGGTCCTCCCGGAAGACCGGCATTTGGTCTGCCTCCACCCACAAATTCATCGTAAGATTCTGAGGGTCGGTGTTGGAATTGCGGTTGGGCGTCGGAATCGTCGATGTTGTACTGTTGCAACAATTCATTGTCATTTACAGGCGGTCGTTGGCCAGAGGAGTAGGTATGATGGGGATCGTCGAGGTCGAGTAATAAATCATCGTTATGGTTCGAGGCCTGTCCACCAGGAGGCCTACCTGTCATAGCGGCCAAATGCTTCTTGCAGGAGCTTGCCCTCTCGCAGTGCGGCTCGGTCCCTCAAACTCATCCAGACAAATTGCGATGTAGATGTCCTTCCCTCTTGAAATGTATTCGTGTGTGCGCTGGTCGGTATGTGGTACTCCTTAACAAATCCCTTAAGTCGTTGTATTCTCCGGAGCACAGCCTCCAAAGCTTCGTCAAGGTTTCGAGACACGAGTTGCCTGAAAGAAGCAGGGATCGCCAGGGAACCGTTTAGTGGATAAAAGGGTTTCAATTCTCCTTAAAAAGAAACTTCAAACACCGTCTCTTGGTGATCGAACTTCTAAGGGTCATGGAGGGACGATGCGTAGGGCCCTGGGGGGTGCGTAGGTGGTGTTCCTTCGTATCTCACCCAAATTGGACAAAGGCGGAGCAAGCGCGCGTGTTTCAGCGCTTGGCGCCGATGCATCTGCCTTCAACTCTCCCAAAACATTCACTCGACAATCTGTAAAGGACACCAGCCTTTTGGGATACGTTACTTCTGATTGAAAGCCTTCACTCGTCTTTCGGCACTCACCAGGACGTCTAAGTAATTGGACTAACATTAACGACAATGTCAAGCAACCCCACAAGTCACCAATTACGAGGCTGCATCCTTCAGCACAGCCAGCTCCCATGGCCATTCGGTCTTACCTGGGTCTACACTTGAATGAAAGTTGCTTAATGAAAAGGTAAGGGAGGAACATTAGGTAGGGGTAGAATTGAAAGCCCGGTTTGCACTCGAAAAAGCGAAATGTACAAGTACGGTAATATACACTCTTTATACAAATCTATCCATGTACAATTACAAGCTTCCTACCTCTCAGCCAGCATATTCCGTATTGAACCCCAATATCTCGGCGTAACGACCTGCCCTACCTCTTCTTTCGCCAGCCATTGGAAGTCAGAGAGGCCGAGCTTATTCTCGGCCAAGTTTGCCTGGCCTGCCATGATGCGTGCCTTCATGAAGAATATCTTCTCTCCAAGTTGCTCAACGTTCTTAATTGAATCCTGCCGCGGTTCCGGGAAATCTAAGGAATAATGGCCGATAGGATGATTTGCGATGACCCAGGTGTTCATGTTGATGCCTCCGGAGTGAACGATGATTCGTTCTGCAGCCTATGTATGAAATCAGTAATGCGACTCCAAAGAATAAGGCAAGGTCCTCACCTGATGCCAATTCTCCCTTCCTATCAACCTATCATCCGGGAACGTCCACATCCCCTCCTTATTCTTCACCAATAGATATAAAGTCCTCTGCAACAATCTATCCAAACTCTTGACATCACCCTTTCTATCCGCCTCCGTCATTCTCGGCATGGGTCTCTCAACGGGCTCCTCCTTTTTCTTCTTCGCGCTGGTGTTTTTTGCACTGGCCTCGCTGCCATCCTCAGCTTCCGAGGCCGGCGTCTCAGCATCCTCCAATAGCCTCTCTACTTGCCAGTCTGGCTCCGATTCGTGTGCACCCACCAACAATTCGTCATTCCAAGCTTCAGCACCAAAGCCTGTGTACCGCCCAATGTCTCTCGCGGGCGTCAGCCGCTGCTTTATTTTGCGTTTCCACTCGAAATCAGCGGGCGTATTCTTCTTAACATAGAAGTACCTTGGGAATCCCAATGCCGATCGCTCATTGAGACGACGGTTGTAAAGGTAGTAGGCTTTCTCAAACGGATGGAGGTCGCGTGTGATAATGGGAGGTCGGGAGAGGACAACGCCGGCTTTGACTCGATAGGTCTGTTGAGGAGAAGTCGACGTAACGGGGGGTACATGTGATAATTGTGCTAATGTCTCGTTCTCCGATACTGCTGCGGCGGCGGTGGAATAAGTGTTGCGGGAGAGTGTCCCCCTACATGAGCGGCATATTGAATTGCCTACAACCTGTCAGTGAACGTCATTAATACATCCAAGTAACTGACCTGTATTGGAGGCTAGATGCCTTATACTGCTCTGCCCGGCGTTCATCTCAGCATACCTTGATGGGTCGGAATCGTTTGGTTCATCTCTAATGCAGCTCCCAAAAAAGTTCTGGAGACGGGATCATCCTTAGCGCAGCACGGACCGCTCGAGCGACACCAAGAAACTTTTCTCGTCTCAACTTCGTCTTTTCTTCACGGCACTATTTTCCTTATCACCAGTAAACTCCTCACATTCCAGAGAATATTGGCCATAGTCGGTGCCTAGATGATATCCAGGCAGTCTTTTCGCTAGCGGTACCTTCGTTTTCCTTTTCTAAGGTGTACGGCTAGATAGATCTTGCTTACATGCTGTGGTTGCTAGAGCATATATTTCTACGATCCGTAGCTAATTTTGATAGTCGAATTCCCCAAGAACAGGTCATCTCTTGCGAAATCTGCCCAGCGATGCTGCTACGTTCAGCCTGTAGTTGACTTCCTGCAATGGCCATGGTAAAATGTGCCGGCGTCAAACTCATCTTCTGATTCCAATGGGGATTGCAAACTGTTATTGTTCTTGAACATACTGGAACTGATCATGCGCAGAGCCTTTCAGTCACTCCCAAAGGCTACCCTTGTCCAGTACTTCGGCAACGGTCAATACAGCGGCATTGGTCCAAATATAATGCCATCCGTGCTCCAAGGACCAGCTTTGAGCATTGAAGTATTGCGGCATTACTCCCTTCGTGTCAAGACGTCTCCAGATTCTGTAATTCAGGCTTGGCCGCATGTCAGAAACAAGCAGAAATCTGAGTCCAACCACTCTAACATACGGCAACCACAGCCTCCTCTAAAAGATGAGGCGTACATATCGGAAATGACAAAGGTAATCTCTAAGCTAAAGATTCTAGCTTCAAGCCTTACGGAGCTGAAATTCCCAGTTCCCACTAATATGCCATACATCATGGAGGCTGAACTTCAGGATTGAACGGGAGATGAGATATCACCGGTTACGAGCACGCATAATATTTGGTTTCTGAACTGACCCGCATGCATGACTGTCCGGGAGAAGCTGCATTGGAATCTGTGGGAAGGGTATTCTAGGGATTGGTATCTGGATTCCTAGGAGACATCGACTTCGAAGCAGTTCGTGATACCTACGGTGAAGTAGAAAACCGAAAAGGTGTAGTACAAGTGAATCAAGACTAAAGCGCATTTTTGAAGAGGAGAATACAAACGTCTAAACAAGGAAGCTGATGGCTTGATCAACTCCTTACGGCTGGCCTCGAGGGTCGTTGTTCAAGCATTTGGAACCACTCCACACCGCCATGATTCACATATTCATTCGCCTCTGAAGCCCCTTCATCGGCATGCCATGATTATTGGTAATAATCGTCGGGAAACTTTACACATTGTTTCTGCGTTAGTTTTTGACATAGTACTTATTGTAACTAATGATGTAAATCATAAATGTTCCCTACATCCCTACAATCGGACAGATGACCGAGTATGTTTCTTCCCCCGCTAAAAAATAATAAATCCTCTAACGCTTTGAAAAGGTGGTTAGGGTGTGTAACTCGTATGTGTATCTCAAGAATATGCCACCCGAACATTCCTAATATCAACGCAGAAGCGAAAGCTTTCCAGTTATACTGGTGTTCTCATGGACTTACGTCCGCGGGAGTTCGAATCTCCCTCTGTTCATTTTTGTTGGTCATTTTATAGCAACTTTCTCGCTCCAAGTCTACGATGTTTCGATATGATTCTTTTCCACCAACTCATACGATGTAAATACCACTAACCAGGTGGTGCTGTCTGAAAGAAGCCCGGCAAAGAGATGAACACTGTCCTTTGTATCGAACCCAGCGTTATCGGCAGCAACCCTGTAGTATCTTGAAACGAGATGGCATTGAAGAGGTCTTGTTTCAGACATCTTGGTTCCGGGGATTTTCAAATGGAGTCCACGAGATCGTTCCTTTCTAAGATTTGTCGATTTTCGAAGCGCTTGTGGCCCATCTTAAGCGATTTTACCGAGGAGCATGAATGAAGCATCGTTTTCCCGCAGTCTTCTTGTGCAGACTAATCCCGATGCACTATTCATCATCTTCGAAGTGGACCTTTTGCTAATTAATAAGTCAAGAGGACTGCTTCGATATTATCATGAAGATCGTGGTCAGCAAGATCTCACCTCTTCGGTTCTGAGGATTCTGCGAAATCAATCGTCCAGTGAACGGGAACTCGGCCGTCTACGTTGGAATTCCATGCTTATTATATCCCCACTCTCTCACACAAGAGGAGGAGGAATACCATATTTCACATGGTTGGATGGTGTGTAGCCTGATCTTTCTTCAAGGAAGGTAAATTCCCCGGCATGTTTAGGTAGTTCATAGAAGATGGAAGAGGAATTAGGGAAATTTAAACTCTTTTTCTTGCATAATAGGCATGGAGAATAAAACAGGAGTGAAGTGAATTGACAGGCTAGCAGAAAATAGTTGGCGTTGTGGGACGCCAAGACCAGTCCATGGATTTTTTGTGAACGCGTTTTCGCGAAGTCAAACAGGCACACCACAGTTCGACAACCTCTCCTAACAACTCCAGAATGTCTCTCTCGATACCCGGTGCGCCAAATGCAGGTCTGTTCAAGCAAGGTTACCAAAAGTAAATCACCCGCTATTAGCCTTCGTCACCACAATATCAGCTAACGTCTCTCACCACAGCTACGATGCTGAAGATGGAGCTGTTATCCGCAACATCGATGCCTGCAGAACAATCGCACAGACGGTGCAGACCTCCCTTGGTCCTTATGGACGCAATAAGATTGTCATAAATCATCTCCAGAAAATGATCCTCACCTCAGATGCCGCAACAATACTACGGGAATTGGAAGTAGTGCATCCGGCCGCCAAGCTCCTAGTTATGGCCAGTCAGCAACAAGAGGCGGAGATGGGTGATGCGACGAATATGGTCATTGTGTTGGCTGGAGAGCTGCTGAAGAAGGCGGAGGAGCTGATAAGAATGGGCCTGAAGACAAGCGATATTGTTCAAGGTTATGAAAAAGCGCAGAATGAGGCGTTGAAGATTCTGGAAGGTAGGCTGGCTTTTTCTATTTTCTTGTAGTCTTGAAGGCACAGCACTGACACCACTTGCAGAACTTGTCGTAGACAAAGTCGAGGACATACGGTCACAAGAGGAGCTCAGCAAAGCTATCAGAACAGTTGTGGCAGCAAAACAATCCGGTAGCGAAGACTTTCTCGCCGACATAGTTGCGGAAGCCGTGCTGGCAGTTCTACCAAAGAACCCTGTAAACTTCAACGTGGACAACATCCGCGTTGTTAAGATCATGGGCGGTAGCTTAGAGCAGAGCAAGGTCGTCAAAGGCATGGTATTTGGACGAGAGCCAGAAGGTATAATCAAGAAGGCAAAAAAGGCCAAGGTTGGAGTCTACTCATGCCCCATTGATATCAGCCAAACGGAAACGAAGGGCACCGTACTCCTACATAACGCCAAGGAAATGCTCGATTTCACAACGGGAGAAGAGCAGCAACTTGAGACCATCGTTAAAGAACTTCACGACTCGGGTCTCCGTGTCGTTGTTGCTGGTACTACCATCGGCGAGCTGGCCATGCACTATCTAAATCGCTACAATATCCTCGTCATCAAAGTACTTTCCAAGTTCGAACTCCGTCGATTATGCCGCGTCGTAGGCGCAACTCCACTTGCTCGTCTTGGTGCTCCTATGCCGGATGAGATGGGTACTGTTGATATCGTCGAGACTTTGGAAATTGGCGGTGATCGAGTCACTGTCTTCCGACAAGAGAACGAGCAAACCCGAACAGCAACACTAGTCCTTCGCGGTGCAACACAGAATCACCTTGACGATGTCGAGCGCGCTATTGATGATGGTGTCAACGTTGTCAAAGCGATAACGCGCGACCCCCGCCTAGTTCCAGGAGCTGGCGCCGCCGAGATGCAGCTCATTGAGCGGATAACGAACATTGCGGAAAAGACGCCAGGTCTTTCACAGTATGCTATCAGGAAATATGCCGAGGCTTTTGAGGTTATTCCACGCACCCTGGCTGAAAGCGCTGGACTTGATGCTACAGAAGTACTCAGCAGATTGTATACTGCCCATGCCGCACAGAAAGGCCGCAAGGAAGACGAATGGACCATTGGCGTTGATATCGAGAATGAAGACAAGACGGGTACGCTCGATGCCAAGAATGAGGGCATTCTTGATCTCTGGGTCAGTAAGAGCTGGGCTATCAAGCTAGCCACGGAGGCAGCGCGGACTGTATTGAGCGTAGATCAGATCATCGTCGCCAGACAAGCTGGTGGGCCGAAACCACCGGGACCCAATTCCAGTTGGGACGCCGACGACTGAGGGCATGAACATGATGAGGCTATGTAGACATGATAGGAATTAGACCTTTGAATGCCCCACAACTGTGCATTAACCTTGCAACGACTCTTCAAGCTGTCCGCTTATATCAATTGACCCTGGGGATGGGCTTCTAGAGGAGTATCTAGCATGCAGCGGAGGGTCAACTGATGTATACATGGCCTTCTGTTATTTGATGTGGTGGAAAAAGGAAGCTTTTCTATTCACTAAGGACAGTCTGCTTTAGAGAGGATCGAATTCCCTATAGCTGACCTACTTAACGTATCTTAAGACTTTTCCTAGCTATGCAAGATAGGAAATACTGAAGATAGGACTGTCTATATAGGTTTGATGCGAGCAACTCACTTGAATCTCTAGTACTAGGTACACAGTCTTTGTGGACTGGTAGGACCAAAACTTGGTAGAACAGATAGCCTCTCTAAAGCCACATAACATTCAACGATGCCACGGGACACAGGTAAAATGCTTCCCTAAGTGAGCGTGCTGGAGCTCATTCTCTTGGCTGGCTAAAGTGTGGCGGTGCACTTGATTGTTGCCAGGTGAACGGGGCTGTTTTTGCGACGCCAAAATCTTAACATGCTCAGTTAAGCCCACTCAACACCACACCACCACCATCCGCTCCTCACATCAACTTCTAGTTCTCACCCCAAAACTCCAGTTGCTTCTGCGGGTATTAATACGCTCACTACAGGCTTCGAAATATATTCTAGCGCGTATATATTGATCAGTCCTCCTCGCCGCTTCTCCTCGAAGGAGTTCGGCGCGCATTCTTCGCTACACGCATTCCGGTCGCAATCGCTACATTTGCGTCGCAAATCCTTGCCATTGTTGTTCGTCGAAGAAGATGACTACGAATGAAGCGGTAAGTGTCTTGCTGTTTTGTTGCATCAAATGTCTTCTCGTTGTTGCTGATTATTTGTTATTCAGGTATCTCCGCTGCGCATAAACAAATCAACAACATCTACATCACCATCCAAAATGCAGCGACCACTGTCCGAAATTGGCTCTACTGAGCACAGAAGGAATTCTCCTAGCTTCAACCAAACAACGAAGGTATTACCGACCTGCACATTCCTCGTTCCCGACAAAGCAGCACCGCTAACGTGGCACCTAATAACAGAAAATGATGTTCACTCGAGAGTCATCTCCTTTCGACTCGTCACCATTCAACAATTCGCCGCGCTTATTCTGGAAAGAGCAGACTATCTCTCCAAAAGGGCGCTTCGGGTCCGAGAACGAGTTTGAGCGGGAGCCTTCGCTTTCTCCCAAGCGCTCTTCCATTGAAAATCTCAAGAAAGCATCAAGGGTCAAGAACAGCATGATGTTCGCCCGCGAGCAGAAGAATGAATACGATCCTACTTCGGTCCAGCCACTCGACCCGCCCCCTTC
>AJFK01000110.1:0-44204 GCA_000467715.1 Hysterium pulicare CBS 123377
GTCGTCCATTGAGTGTCCAGGTTCAAGGCAATGCTTATGGTGGAAGTGGTCTGACTGGCCTGCGTAAACAAAACGAAGATTTCAAGGGCCATCGGCGTGGAGAGAGTCTTAGCAAGATACCTCTTCTCAGCCCAGCCAAATCTCCTGCGAGAACCAATGGCGCTTCTGCCTACACCTCTCCTACTAAAGAGAAGCCATCACCTGTCGAGGGGCGCGTCTCCCCAACGAAGTCGTCATTGATAAGTCCCGGTCGATTCAGCAATGTCGCGCAGGAATATAACCCGGAGTCGAGCATGTGGTCAGAGGACGAGGACCAGATCAAACACCAAACTCCCCGGCCTCTGCGACGCCATGCGAAGAGCGTGACTTTCGATGTTGCGCCCCCAACAATCAACGAATATGAGATGGTAACTCCTGACCCATCATCAGTGGCATCTGGATCGCGTGAAGGGAGCTACGATTCCCAAGATGAATTTGATGAGAGTTTTGATCGAGACGCGCTGGATCACGACGACAGCTTCGATGCTTCCCTCGAGGACACTGACAAGACACCCGTTGTGCTTCCTGAAGACTGGCGCCATATGAGCCCCGAGGCCGCGGACACATCTCTTGCAGACACTTTTGACGATCCATTTGATGGCCGGGAGAGTAGTCCTATGCCAACCGCTCGTCCAAACAATGCAACCAAACCAAATGGGTCGCGTCGTGGTTCAACAAATTCTGATGGTGAATCGCGACCACTTCCACCTCTGCCAGGCCTACAAGATGCGCGCAGCAGACGCGAATCCAGCATTGGCCTTTCAGCAGCTGCCGAGCGCGCAAGTGGGTCCCATCGTTCGCTGCCACTTCCTCCCCGTGCGGCGGGTGTGTCCAAATCGGATATTCTGAATATGCGCGACTCTTCGATGTCACTCGAGGATCGTCTTCGATTGATGGGGCTTGAAGACCGCAACGTCCCCACTCCGACACAAGAATCTCACGATGCGTCTATCAATACATCGCCCAAGAGGGAGCACGGTCTCGGGATTCAAGTCCACGAAGATCCAGTCGATGAAGTGACGGAGTCCGAGCTTGAAAGCTTCCAAATACCACGGATCTCTCGCGACTCTATTCTTCGTAAAGTGAAGAGTCGTAACTTTGATGAGCAAGACTACTACGATTTTGACGCCGCCTCCAGCCCCGAGAGAAGCTATGGGGATCTCGCTGATTTGGATCCTGATGTTCCAATCCCCTCGCGGGAGGCTTCTTCCAATTTTGACGAAACCCCAAGAGACGCAGAAGGCAAGCTTGAGAGCGAAGCTGACAGTGTTGTGGATGCCTACTCGATGACTGAGATGACTGAAATATACGAACCTGAGGGCTCACCTTCTAGAATGGAGGACTACGACCGAGAGACATCTGTTATTCGTCATGAAATCAAGCATGATATTCAGGATGATGATGATACAAGCCAATACTCTCCACAACCTGAAGAGATCACACAACCAGACTCACAGGATACGATTCAAACCTCTGGTCCTCCAACTCCAAAAGCTATAGATCATATAGCGTCGAAGCCCGATGGCAAGCAAGACAACGCTCTCCCCGAGTTCGGCTCATTCGACGACTTCAAGTTGAAGCTCGACTCATACATGCCTGCTAATGACACATATGAGCCCCCCGCCACTACTTCTCCCCAAAAGATTGCAGAGATGCGCGAGTACCTTCAGCGTCCCATTACACCAGAAGACGCTCAAATCGAACTTGAAGAACCGGGAACGCCTGACTCTGTTATACGACATCCATTAATTTCTCCGGCAGAGCGCGACTCACCAGCCGTACCCGAACCTATTGCAACCATCAAAGGTGCCAGACTCAAGACGAGGCCCTCTCTCATGCCCTCTGATGCAGCATCCATGGCGGCCGCTCGGCGTCAAGTGTCGGGGGAGCGTCCGCCACCAATTCCCGTGCGTAGTCCCAAGCGTCACTCTCTGACTCTTGACATCGGGGACGCTACCAACGAAGAACATATTGGATCCGACTCTTTTTCATCTCCCAGCGGGAACAAGGAGAACCTGATGCTTGACATTCCCGTCTCCGGTCTCACTGACGATCTGAGCTTCAGCTTGGACAAAGATTTCGATCGCGTCATCGAAGCGCAAAAGGTACAAGACCTTTTTCCTTTACCCTCTTTCGCCCATTTTCCCACATCCTCCGCTGCCAAACAAGATGGCGCGGAGCATATGTGTGGAGAAGGCTTTATATATACGAATTTCGCTAACGGGTATCCCCCGAAAAAGAAAGGATATTTGATGAGGCAGAACACGAAGGTTGTGGTGGCATCGAGTCGCCAGTTCAGTGATGAGCAGCCTCCACCATCACCTACCCGTAGTACTACTGAAGGTGCGAAGGGAAATAAATCAGCACCAAGCAGCCCTCGCAAGACTAGCGCTGAGCGTAAGCCTGCTTGGACCACTGAGCCTTGGAATGGAAAGGTAAGGCGGAAGAGTGTTAGGACAAACTCAGTGCGACGTGCTGCTGTACCTTCGGGTCCTGTCCCTCCTCTTCCTGGCCAAGAGAGTAATGTGCAAGGTGGGCTGGGTTCTGTTGCTGAAGATCAAAATGAGGAAGTAGAAGAGGGAGTCGAGAGAGGTAGACTCTTCGTGAAGGTCGTAGGCGTCAAGGATCTTGATCTACCACTGCCAAAGAGTAAGCCCCATATTCTTAACATGAAATTTCCTACGGCCATACTAATATGTCACCTTATTAGCTGAACGGAGTTGGTTTCAACTGACCCTAGACAATGGTCTACACTGCGTCACCACCTCATGGCTCGAACTCGGCCACACGGCACCCATTGGCCAAGAATTCGAACTTGTCGTTCTTGACGATCTCGAGTTCCAACTGACTCTTCAAACCAAGCTCAATCCACCTCCTCAATCACCAACTCTGCCTAACCCATCCTCACCTACCTCTAAGGCTATCAATCACAAGAAGTCCCATTCTGCGTTCCGTAATCTTCTCTCCTCTCCTAAGAAGCGGAAAGAACAGGAACGAAAGCAGCAGGAAGAGAATGAGCGCGTGGAGCAAGCTCGACAAGCAGAGGCAAAAGCGAAGAAGAGCCAGCCTCAGTCCGCATGGGACCTACTTCACGATCTTGTAGGCCCAGATGGTTCTTTCGCCCGCGCATATGTATGCCTCAAGAACCACGAACAGGCTTCTTTTGGTCGACCTTGCATGGTTGACATCCCATGCTTCAATGAATGGGCCGTCGATGATACTGGCGTCAGCTCCGTGAAGTCGAAGCGAGGAGGTGTAGTCCGGCGACCACCATACCGAGTTGGCAAATTGACATTGCAATTATTGTATGTCCCCAAACCCAAGAACGCGAAGGACGAAGACATGCCCAAGAGCATGAATGCTTGCATTCGGGAGTTGAAGGAAGCCGAGGATCTTAAGGAGTTAAGCTATGAAGGACATTTATCCCAGCAAGGAGGAGACTGCCCGGTAAGCAAACCCTTACGCCACCCACTCCAACATGCAGAATACTGACGAATTGACAATAGTACTGGCGCCGTCGTTTCTTCCGCCTACAAGGCACAAAACTAACTGCTTACCACGAATCCACCCTTCAACCTCGTGCCACAATCAATCTCTCCAAAGCAACCAAATTGATCGATGACAAGTCCTCCCTTACCCAGCCCTCCTCTACTAAGAACGGCGGCCGTCGCAAGTCAGCTTTCTCAGAGGAAGAAGAGGGATATATGTTCGTCGAGGAAGGATTCCGTCTACGATTTGCGAATGGAGAGGTTATCGACTTCTACGCCGATAACACGGAGCAGAAAGAAGGCTGGATGAAGGTATTGAGCGAGACGGTTGGAAAAGAGTCAGCTTCAGGCAAGGGCTGGACGGATATGGTCCTGGAGCATGAGAACAAAGAGAAAATGCGCACGAAACTCGCTCCTCAGCTCGCCCAAGCCAAAGCACTCCGCGAGAACGGGAACACAAACTCTTCATCTCAGGGCCATCAGCGACCTCGCTCACAACCCGAGCATAGCAGACCGGGAAGTGGAAGCAAGTCCGCGGGCTCTAGTCCCGTGAAGCAGCACCAACGTGCGCCGCCTCCGTTGGAGAAGGATGCTAGACATGCGAATTCGCCGCGTCAGCCGAGGGAGAGAAATTGGAATGGGAATGGGAATGGGAGTTCGAGGCGGGATCAAGTTCGATCGATGATTTTCTAGATTGTTCGCGGACTACCTTCGTTCAATTATTTTTCTTGGCTGTACAGCTACCCCACCCGACTGTGTCGTTCTTCCCTCTGTTCCTTTCTTACTTATCTATCCATTATTCTTGTTCTTTGCTTTTTTTTTCTTCTCTTGGATTGAGTGAGTGTTCATGGGGCGTTTGGGTTTTCACGAGCCGCCTCTGTGTAATGAATGAAGAGAGGTGTCAATATAGTGTTTCTACAGAGGCTGTGCGCGAATGGGATCATTCGGATTTATTCATTCGAAACTATGCATGACGACTCAGTGAAACAATTCAGGATTGGCTCTGGTGGAGCTTATAGCTTCTTCTGGGGTGTTCTTGACGCACTTACAGTGGGAAGAAGCTTATCCTGAAACTCCAAACCTTCCAAGATTTTGCATTATGGAAGGGAAGTGAATCATTCTAGACGACGACGCAAGGACTTTTTTCTGAGAACAGTCCTCTATGTTTAGTAAAGACGTCAAACAAACAAAGCGAATCGTAGAAGTAAGGTACGACGATTGTGGAAAACCTAGAAACGAAAACGAAGCGATCCCTTCTTCGAAGTAGAGAGCTTCCAAGCTTGTTTTCAAGAAAAACTTGAAGAAAGCAGGCTTTCACAGTCGCAAAGGGCTTCGAACCTCAATCTTTTTTTTTTAAAAAAAAATTTAATTCTGGATAGCTGAGGGAGAGGGAATCGGTTGCTTGCGAGGAGTTTTTTGTTTGGCATCCCCTACGATTTTTGGGAAGGAATGAAGATTTCTTTTTGGAAGAGCAGAGCTTCTCTTATGGGGGGGTTTATGAAGTGTGAAAGGCAGAGTAGAGGTTACATCATTAGAAGTAGGACAGCGGTAGAGCAAGATGTATGTATGCATCTGTTCAAGCCCAGCTCCTAGTTCGGAGTTAGATTGGCTGGTCTGGATGAGAGCTGATTGGAGAGATGAGTTTTTGGATGGGGTTTGGGTTGAAAAAGGAGGAAGGAAGGAAGGAACTGGCATGTTCCAGTTCGTCGGCGAGATGTAGTTGTAAATAGAAGGTTCCAGTTTAAGGAATAGAAAATTAAGATTCAATAAATGCATCGGACGAACGATTCCTTGGAGACTGAAAAGCGGATATGGACTCTTCGGCAAGATGTTATAACTATAAAATTTATCATTAGAAAAAAGGGTTTATAGGGACCATCGACTGAATAAGATATTTCTTGAATATACATTATTATACATACACACATATTGACATGATTATTAAACACCAGCTCGTGGAATCAAGCATGATAGCCACGAGCTTGATTTGGGATCCTCAAACATGAAACTCCCCTGGGACTCCGGCCAGATGCACAAAACTCCTCTTGAAAATGCTACCCCCGTAAGCCCTTACACCGCCAATTGCCTAAAATTCCTCCATCTGTCCAATGACATCCTCAATCGTATCCCCCTCCACATCCTCCACTCTCCCAACATCAACATCCACATCCGCCTCCTCGTCTTGCATCCTCTCGCCCCTCTTAGCTGACCTCCTTTTCTCCTCCCCCCCTAATTCCGCTTTCTCACCTGCTGCAACCCTAACACTCAACGGTCGACTCGCCATGTAGCTTTCCAGATAGCTCGCGCCTAGAGAAGAAGGGTAACCATAGCTACCAGCCTGATTGAGATCATCGACACCCGAGCCATCAATTCCGCCGACATAAGTAGCTGTCGGAACCGGAGCGGAGCTGGCAAATATCGCATCGGCTTCTTGGTCCGGTGTCAAAGGTTTCGTGGGCGAGGAGATGGGGAGAGTGCGTTTGGTGGCTTTTGGTGGGGATTCGTATTCGAGAGGAGGTGGTGAGTTTGCGAGGATCTGGCTGGTTGATTCTACCGCTGAGGATAGGGGAAGGGGGAGGCTGTGGTGGACGGCTTCTGTGTACCTTGGAGGCGCAAAATGAGGAGGGCTGTGTGTATCGGAGGGTGATTTGAGAGATGAGGTTGAGCTGGAGGCGGAGCTGTCTGCTGTCTCTGAGACAGGAGGGCTGATGAGCGCCGAAGCGAGTATGTTGTCGGATGGATGCACGATCTGGTCGTCTATTGCTATAGATACTCTCTTCCTTCGTGATTTTGAGGCTTGCCGCCTAAGTGATGATTTCTTGTTCGCGGGGCGTCGGGAGCTCTTTTCTGAGTCTCCCATTTCGGATCCCTGGGACTCGTTCGACATTGTTCTGTCCAGCTCGCCCCTTTTCGGGGTGTCGGAATCTCTGGACATATCCTCGGAGATTGCGTTCGCTCGCCAGTCTGCACCAGATTTATCGTTGGTGGCCGAAGAATTGGCTTGTGACTCTGCACTCGTCTGCGAGTCAACCACCTCAGCCTTCCCATCTTTTTGCTTCAACCGCGGTTTCTTCTTTTTCTTATCTGGCGAGGTTTCGCTAGCATCCAACAACGGTAAAAACGCTATTAGGCCCATGAGTTCTTTCTCTCGTTTATGGACGCGTGTGGGTTTGGAAGGTCTAGCCACGTCCTCGTTCCTCTGTGTCGGTAGCTCAGATTCTGCGCGTTCCTCAGCAGGTCGCATGTCTTTTTGCGTTTTTTCAGTATTGTTCGCCGGCTGTATTTGAGCTTTCCGAGACGAGCAGGAAGGCAAAGGAGGCAGGGTTTCTTTCAAGACCTAGACTCGTCAGTTTTTGAGCTAGTCATCATGAAGTAGTTACGGTGTATATTACCTGCTGTTCATACTTCTGCAGCTCTCCCTGCTTCTCGCGAATGTATTGCGCAATGTCGTCTTCCAATTTCTGTTTCTTTTCCTCGATATTGCGAATAGTTGTTTCTATCTGCTCGGAAGGGAAATACGGAGCCTCGACGAGACGAGGTGATGTGTGGAGGAACATTTATTGCTTAGGTGACGGGTGAGTGACGCCAGCGGGAAGATCGATAAGGGATAACGAATTGTGTTGCTTGGGGGGCACCATGTACCCCGTTTGCGGATATCGGACGCAACCGTGAGAAGGAAGCTCGAAAACGCGACGGGAGAAGGGTCGTCTGATATATAAGAGGCCGGACCAGGCTCCCGTGGGAGGCTTTGAGGTGAATACCCGGGTGATTCAGCTACGCTTTCAATTTGGGCGCAGAAGGGTGATCTGGTGACTCGTCTGCAAGTGGCTTGGCTAGGCCGTAGCGACAGGTACCGAGCTGAGCGCGCGGCTGTGCTGTGACAGTTGAGGGCGAAGAGGACCAAGGGAATTGGAAGCGTGGAGCAGTGGGTGAAGGAGCGTCGACCCGTGCAATTGCAAACAGACTGCAAAGGAGCGGTCCGAGGGAGTAGAGCCTGGTGTGGTTGACCCGTCGAGACTTAGCTCGGCTACCGGCGGTAGTGGTGGGCGAACGCGTGCTCAGGGTGGGGACACGAGATTCGAGATTGGCGAGCGAGATCATACCATTCACCACATTTAAATGCGCAGTCAAAGGTGACACGGCCCGCCATCAACAATCTCGACCTACGTCTGGTTTCATCTATCACTCGACCTTCGACGTCTCAACAAATATGTATTTACTGCAGGACTATCAACTCAACATTGACAAAAAGCAATTGCTCTTCCCCGCGTCGGTTAAAACATCTTTCACATGTCAACTCATGCATAAGACTTAAGTGTGGATAGCCGTATCTGTACAAGCCGGCGCTTCTGACAAAGCCATCATATGCATACATCTGCATGGTCATAATGACTGAACGACCCCGTGCAGTTCGATATATTGACCTAATCTAGCTGTCCCAGGTTATGTCTTTTCACCCCCGACGATAATCAAGAGCCCGGTTCCCATCGAAGATTCCCATCCAAATGCCAGACTCCGACTTCGTAGCTTTTGGTGCCTATGCCTACCATTTCTCATCTAAAGACTCCATGAAAGTCAAGTTCACGTTGACAAAAACTTTCCCAAAGTCAATTTCCAGTCTCCAGGGTTCCGTCTGTACAGCAAACGTTACGGCTGCGCTCAACTTTCTTAGGTCAGCTTGGTCCTTTCCCATAATGAAGTACAGGTCTCTCATCTGCATGACTTGATCGCCAAGCACATCTTTATGGCTCGATGGTATTCCAAAATTCAACGTCCCATTCATCGCATACTACCGGCCCTCTGAAAATTCTTACAGCCATAGGAGAGGAGATGATGAAGAAAGGTAGAGCTGTAGACGCTGTCATTGTCCACACAATCATTGAGGTATGATCGAAGGCTTGTTTTAACTGTTTTACGGGAGTAAAGCTATGTTCAGGCAGAAAAACTACCGGTTTTGGAGGTTCTTGCCGTCATCTTCGGTGAGGCTGTGTGTTGTGTGCGACAACGAAAAGGGCCAATCGTGATGCGATGCGGGCTGTGCAGGAAGCTGAACGCTTATATAGCGAGTAGCGAGCCTTGCAACCTCCAGCCTGACGGCCATCACCACCTTCAAGACATTTACCTAGGAGCTTGTAACAATGGAAAAGTCTGCGAACATTGTCAACTATAAACCACTGCCGCTAGATGGATCTCAGATACGTCTCGTAGCGATAATCCCAGGCGAGCTGGATGAGGAAATTGAATGCGTGGTAGAGCACTATCCCTTCATCGACGATCTGAATTATGAAGCACTGTCATATGTATGGGGCGATCCCACGGATACTGTTCCCATTAAACTTAATCGTCAAACATTCCAAGCAACCAAGAATCTCGAGGCCGCTCTGCGCGCCTTGCGCCGTACTGACGATGAACGACTCATTTGGATCGATGCGATATGCATCAACCAGTCCAGCATCGAGGAGCGCAATCAAGAAGTTCGCCGCATGGATCAGATCTACCGACACGCCGTGCGTGCCGTCGTCTGGCTGGGCCGCGAGACAGAACTAGCAGATGTTCCGCCGCTGGAATCCAACCGTCCCATCCATATTGTCGACGATACTTTCGATCTATTAAATTTGCTGGCATGTGCGGATGAAGACGACCCTGAAGATGCTGCGAGGATCTTAGATAGGACAGGCAATGTTCTATCTGCATTGTCGTTGCTGCTCAGATTTTTCTCCCGCCCATGGTTCATGCGGGTTTGGATTTTGCAAGAAATCGCACTGGCAAAGACTGCGACGGTCATGTACGGAAACAGGTGGATGAAATGGGACCGGCTTATCCGGGCTGTCGATGCCCTCGACAGACTTCAGCAGGGCGGCCATACGCATATTTGGCGACTCAGCGCTGCAGGCAGGGCAGATAAGGTCCATAGATGTCGGATGCGAGCTCTTGACACTCAGCAGCAAGGAGTCCGAGCGCCGGTGCACTATGATCTGGCTGATTTACTCTGGCAGACGCGGTTCTGTGAGATGACGGAACCCAGGGACCGCTTGTTTGGTCTTTTGGGGATGGTGAAAGGTGACTTGAGTGGTGAGAAACTGCTTGAAATTGACTACGCGAAGCCAGTCGCGGATGTGTTTTTGGGCTTGAGCGTTTTCATGATTCAAGGTGGTTTGCTTTCCCATACCCTGTGCGCCGTCACGAACCCAATGGATGGTTTGCCTTCATGGGCAACAAATTGGACGGCCCTGTTGGATGCCAAGTCTAGTAACGATGGTTCTCATGCCTCGAGGCTTTCGCAGAGCATAGCGACCTACATGCAGTCATATCAGCTGAAAGGTATCGAGCCACCTTCCAACCCGCCTCGCTTTTCCCCAGACCTCCGCCAGATGACTCTCAAGGGCCGAATATTTGACGCCTATGGCATCTGGCATATTGGCAAGCGCTTCGACCCCGTACTGGAAACCACATCCTTCGACGAAATGGCCCAACTTTATCGCGAACGTCTTATTCAATGGGAGGACGACATGCAACGTCAGCGCTGCTCGCGAGAGAAATTCAAAACGCAAGCCGAGCGACGCGAGGCCTGGAAGCAGGCTCTTCTGCATGAGTTGCCTGGCGATCAAACAGAACTGGGTCTAGACTACGACCTCTTAACCAACCGCGAGAAGGAACTTCCTCTCGCAAAAGACGATGCGGTGATCACGCGCACAATGGTCAACTTCAAAACGCAACTAGGGGACAATTTCGAACTCAGAAGGCCTTTCGTCACGATGTTAGGCCAGATGGGAAGTACGGGCACCAACTGTGATGTGAAGCATCAGGATGTAGTATGTGTATTTGTCGGATCTGCCGTGCCTTACATTCTACGACCTTTTGATCGAGTGAAGGGGCAGTACCGGTTTATGGGTTGTTGTTGGGTGCCGGGACTCGTTGATATTGACATTGCTGAGGGACAGAGGAGGGGATTATTTGAGCTTCAGGATATTACATTGATTTGATCGCGTGGCGTTTTCTTCTTCCTAATGGATTATGTTGGCAGAGTAGCTAGATCGCAGGGAGGAGGAATGGAAACTCATTGGAGAGGGATGAGAGAGAAGAGTAACCATGGAAGTGGAAGGTATGCCCACTGGGAATAGCTATGATACGACTTAGGTTGGGCTCGGCGGTAACTTGCCACATATGTCAACAACAGACTCAAAGAGACGTGTGTACACATGCAGAAGCATGAACCTGAAATTGAAATTAGGTAAATGAAGTAAGCTGTTAACCTACTTTGGGTATTCTATTTTTGCGCCGAGTCTAAATGCCCTGGGAGTAGGGGAGTTCCAACCCCAAGAATATCTCATTTGCTTCAATATAGATCAATCCTCGTCGTCAACTGGATCCTTTTTGTCGTCACCATCCTCATCCTTTGATTCCTCCTTCTTCTTTTCTTCCCATTTGCGCTTCTTCTCCAACAACTTCTGTAGATTCTTCGCTCCATTGAATACTCCTCCAGTACTAGCCCCACATGCAGCACAAGAAGGGTCTTTCCGATATCTTTTCAGAGCACAAGCTTCGCAGAAGTAGTGCCCACACTTGGTGACGATAGGATTCGTATACGGCTTCTTGCAGACGATGCACGCGAAAGGGATTTTTTCCAGCATTGCCAGATCGATGCCATCCTCATCCTTTTCTGTGTTGCCATCTCGGTTCGCAGATGACACAATTGTTCCACCTTGCTTTTTGCCCTTGGTATTCAGCTCCCATTCTCGATCCAGTTTCCAGCCTGCTGCATAGTCCTCTCGTGCATGCAGGAATTTGCAGCTGTCCCCGAAACCACAAAAGCCTGTTTGTTTGTAGTCCTTGCACACATCCGGTGCGTAATCGGTGACTGTGATGGTTCGAATGTTCGTGGGAGCCTTCATGGGCCCGACTTGTCGGTTCGGAGCGTCAGGGTTCTTCTCAATGAAGGACTTCGATCGAGTAGTTCCCAGAAGGTTCTTGGCGCTCAGTGCGTCTTTGGAGTCCTCGTCGTACCAATTTGACTGCTTGGTGGCATCATTGCTCACTTCGATCGTGGCTGATCTGTCCGCATCGTACTTTGTGGTGCCCTCGTAGGCGTTCTTCGCCTTCTGGTCGGCCGTCGATACCTTCAGAACGGATCCGGTTGTCTTTCGTCGTTTGATTATGCGGCCGTCTTCGCCTTCTACTTCGGAGCCTGAAGATGAATCTGAATCTGAACGTGGTGGTGGCGCTGCCTTGCGCACTACGCCCTTTGCGGTACGTTTCTTGAATACGGCAACTGGCCCGTCCATTGTTTGCGGGTTGTTCTTGAGGGAGTGACAAGATTGTGGACGAAAGTTAATATTTGGAGGTTGAGTGACGGCACTAAGATGTGGCTGAGAAATCAGTCATGACATAATCTTTAGAGTGGCAGTGACCCGTATCACGTGATGATCCTAATGGTCATGTATATGCTGCAAGTATCCTTAGTCACAGCCGATAATTGTTGGTCGAACTTGTTTTATTGTGATTAGGAGAGCTGCTCGAACATAATCACAGAGTCATGGAGTAAGGAGTCGCAAAAGTTGAAGTCGGGGCGTCCTGGCAAGAAATTAATGATGCGCTGTTGATAGGACCCTGACAGGCCAAAACAACGCCCGTGGCACGGCGTCTCGAATGTTTTGCTGTGTTCCATTCATACCACGGAGGGAAGAAACATTCGTTCCAGAATGGTTTACTCGCAGTTCCGTCCGTCCATGGCCATCCTCAGATGTGGCTAATTTTAACTGCTGGGCATGGCTTCGGTGTTGACGTGCTGAAATGATGATTCGGAGACGGGGGTTATTGGCATGAGCACAGACTCCAGGGCTACAAAACAACAATTGTCCCACTCCTCCCTTCGCTGCATTTTGCCAATCTCTGTCACTCTGCCGTTTTCTCTTTCCTTGCCTCTGTTTAAGCGCTGCCTTTGATGATGCGCATTAATTCAGCTGCCCTTGTGTCACATTAACGCGTGTTCGCCCGTGTTTATCCTGTTGTGCTGCCGCTCTTTCTCGCGTCCTCCTCAGCCAAGAACCCGCCGACTTGTCCGCCACTGGTGTCGCGCATTCCACTTGTCACCCAGCGAAGTTGAAACCTTCAATCAATTCATCTGTCGCTTTCGCCTCTAATATTGCTCCTGGCTCCGGACATTCACCCAGTACCTTCGCTCGGCCCGTAGAATTTGCCTATCTAGATAATACACGAGACATTTTTCCACTTACCGAAATCAACTCGTTAACCTCGGTGGCTTACAACACCACCCTACCTACTTCGAATTCGAGCAATATAACCAAGGCGATGGGAGATTGGAGTAACTGAGGACGTTGAAGGTCATGGCGACAACCGCAAATCCTCCTCCCGGCGCCTTTGCCGTGGAGGATGCAACGAACGGATACGATCCCTTCGTTTCAAACGCTTCGCAAGATACACAGCGGCATCGCTACTCCGCTTTCGACAACTCGCACTTTTCCCTGTATTCCACCGGTTCGCCGTCACAGACGAAACGTGCGCTACAAGCACATCTGTCGGAAACGACACGAAGACTACAGGAGACGTCGCAGCTGGGCAATGCGCTTGTGGCGCAACGACAAGAGCTGGAGGACCGTTTGAAGGAAGTTGAGAAACAGCAAGAGGACAGTGAAATTGGGCCAGAGTTACGTCAAAAACTGGCAGAACTCGAGAAAGAGTTTAATGAGGTGGGCAGGGAAACGGCACGAGCCTTTCTACCGAAATCAAGAGTTCCCAGCGGAGAGGCTCCCGATACCAGTGCTGGTGCTTCAGTGTACTCCAGCGAGGCTAACCACTCCCCGTCCAAAGTCAGCGTACCATCACGTAGACAGCGAAATCAACAGCCTAGTCGAATCAACGACATTGCTTTGGCCACCGATATCTCTACCTCTTTACTATCACAGATACGAGAACTACAAGCACTCTTACGTGAGAAAGATGAGGCCCTCAAAGCCGTTAATCTGGAGAGGTCACAATTTGAGATAGAAGTGGAAGGATTATCGCAGCGTTTACGGACAATTGACGAAAGTGAGTCACGGTTGAAGGACGTCAACTGGAACTTGGAAACCCAAGTACGGGAACTTGAAGCAGCCTCGAAGGATTCTGCGGACAAGGAACAACGCCTGAATCAAAACCTTAGTGTTGCCAGGACGGAGAAGTCTTCACTGGAACGGGAATTCGAGGAGTTGAAGCAACTCTATGCTAAGCTGAATGAAGACCACTCCGTTGCCACAAAACATCATGAGACAGAGATCTCAGGTCTCCGCCGTAATGTCACCATGGGAGAAACCGAGCGCGGTGCCATGCAACGGAAGATCGATGATCTTGCATCCCAGAATCATGAGCTCGCCAAAGCTGTTGCCTATCGAATGGCCGAAGGTCAAGGATCTGCAGAAGAGACCTCGCCTGATGATGGTGGCGATGATGGAGACGTATTGACTCCTGAACATTCACCACCGCCGTCGCCTAGCAAAGCCACTCCGAGGCACGGTCAACTTGAGTCAGAGACTCTCAAGCATTCTCTCCATCATGCTCATCGTATGATCCAAAATCTCAAGAACAACATCCATCGCGAGAAGACGGAAAAGATTGAACTCAAGCGAATGTTACAGGACGCCCGCGACGAGCTCGAGTCAAGACGCGAAGGAGGTGTCAACGGTGTCAGCAGTGCGGGCAAGCGAAGGAAGCAGAATGACAAAGACGTGTTCAAAAAGCCTGCTCGACCAGACCGACTTGGGGCCATAAGAAATGGTAATCAAGAAATCATCGTCGATGATGAAGAATGGGAGGAACACGATGGACAGCAGACCCCTAGCAGGAGTTCAAGAGCTCTGGATGCAGTGCCTGGCGCTTTCCCTGGCGCTCCGAACGGACTAAGCTCTGCTCATGAGACCAGCAATGAAGGCTTTGAAACCGCCACCGAAAATTCCGATGCCTTCGAAACCGCCAACGAACGCGATGGCACTACAACAGAAACTGATGCCTTCCAGACCGGCGCAGAAACCCTTGACGGTGACAGCAGCGACGATCTCACCGAGACGGAAGCAGGACCACTCTCTGAGCCTGTTCGCAACAACCAGAGGCCTTCTCTCTCCAACATTGTCAGCCGAAAGTCCTTCCAGAGTACGGCGTCGACATCTGGGGATGATAATGATGATATGGATGTGAAAACACCCGTTCAGTCACAACCTCCGCGTTACCGACTTAAGATCCGACAGGGAGGCTATCGCCGATCAACCCGATCAAGCGGCGAGGTTTTTGCCAACACTCCTCCTGCGGCTAAGGATTCTCCTTCAAGCTTTGTCAGCTACAGCAACAACAGCACACCCCAAGGTCAGAGTCTTTTCGCAGAATTAGGCAATCTCAGCGGGGAAAGCGAAGATGGTAGTGTTGCTGATGGGACACCGAGCCGGTCTAGTCTGTTGTCTCCTGAGTCTTCCCCTGAAATGATGAGGAAGTCTCCTCTGGCAAGATCACCTCTTCAATCCGTTTCAGAACCGAAGGCCGAGATGGTTGATTCAAGCATGATGACCGAGCCGTGGCAACCTGCACCGGCAGTTGCTACAGCTGCTGTCCAAGATTCCTTCGGCAAATCAGCACCTGCCGTAACTCACATTGGAACAGCAACGGATTTTGAGGCGCACAAGCACGCGATGGGTTGGTCATCAGTCTCGACACAGAGTACAGAGCCCAACGAAGCCATTGTCGAACAGATGCAACCGCCTACGCAATATCTTTCGGCAATTCAAAGCCAAGCTACGGAGCCTCGAGAGCACCCGATGCCTGTGGCAAAGGAGGTGGAGTCTCTACCGATGTACATCTCTACAATTACCGAGCAGTCCACTAAACCCGTCGAGCCTGAGACAACACACACCGACAAGAGGATGACGGCCATACCTCTTAATGTTTCGTCGATCACATCGCAAGCCACTGAACCCGCCGAGCCTCAATCAATGATATCAGGTACACGAGAGCTTCTGCCAGAGCCACTGCACTTTTCATCAATAAGGGAGCAGACGACCGAACCGCTAGAGTCACCCAAGCGCATGCCCTCTCAATTCTCTGGCATCACTGTACAGCACACAGAACCTGTGGATCCTACAAAACCTGCCGAGTATTTTTCATCGGCACATGAGTTTTCTACTGTTGATGCGCAAGAAATTCAGCCGGAATCTCCGACAGTGCCGCGCTTCTTTCCAAGGCCTTTGTCTCTTGACTCTACGCCTCGGGATGTCGTCGACGGCGCCGCTGCTCTATCCTTCTCGGACGTCCTTTCTCAGGGGGTTGAGCCACAAGAACCATCCCGACCAACGACCGCTCATCGTACGCCTGCTATCATGGCTAGCACAACAACACCTTCTACCCAAACTGACGACTTGAGTAATAAGTCTAAGACGCAAGCGGGTACGAAATCGAAACTTGGCTTCTTCAGTTCCGTTCTTCCTTGGGGTAGTAGTACGGCGGGGGCGACGGCTGAGCAGAGCGATAATGAGGCCAAGCAAACGCCTCCAGCTAGTCGAGAGACTCGAACGCCTTTAACACCTGTTACCGCAAATGCTGTTCAGAATGAGCGCACTCGCAATACCTCTCCTTCGAAATCGGTTAAGCCTCAACGTTCCGCGATGGCTGATGAAGGCACTCAAACCATGGTGTCGGCCGACCAAATCGATAGGCTGCTAGCGGCCAGAAGCCAGCGGCATGCAGCTGCACTCGCGATGTCGGCTGCGGGAATAGAGAAACGTGCTACATCACCTTCTCCTAGTCCAAAGAGAACTGCCCATATTGCTACAGCAGCGGATCCGAACAGGACTCCACGACGGCCGGGAAGCTCGTCAAGTATGCGTTCCCGTGGAGCAACGCCTCCGCCCCTTCCTCCAGATCACAAATTGGTCATTGCTGCAGCACAGAGAACGCCGTTGATACCTACCACTCCTGGTAACCTTGCAATTTCCCCAGGCTCGATGGGCCCACCATCTATGCCAGCATCAGCATACAAGAAGCGGCCCCAGACTCCAGTGAGAACCAATAGTGGCGGAATAGGAACCCCGATTTCAAAGGATGACATTACACCTCGGCCACGTTTCAATACCAGTCGTAGCGGGGGCTCTTTGCCTGTTTCTCGTCGGTCTTCAGTCACGTCGTTCGCATCTGAGATTGATCATCGCTTCAATATTGCAAGTGGTCGAATGGGACCTGATGGATTTGATCCAGCCACCACCGACCCTCGAATGATCCAAGCTATCACACAGACCATGATTGGCGAGTTTCTGTGGAAGTATACCCGGAAGGCTGGACGAGAGGGCATGTCGGAAAATCGCCATCGTCGTTTCTTCTGGGTGCACCCATACACTCGCACCTTGTATTGGAGCGAAAAAGATCCAGCGACTGCTGGCAGGGTGCAACTAAAAGCTAAGAGCGTGGCCCTCGAATCTGTCCAAGTAGTTACCGATGACAATCCCCATCCTCCTGGCCTTCACCGGAAGAGTATTGTTGTCATTACACCTGGTCGGACGGTTAAGTTTACCGCAACTACCGGACAGCGGCATGAGACTTGGTTCAATGCACTTTCATACCTGCTGCTCCGTACTGACGACGAGCGAGACGAGCAAAAAGTTCCCACCGAAGATATTGAAGAGTTCAATCCATCGTATAGCAGGAGTTCTTCACGGCAAACTCGTCGATCCCAGGCATCGCGAGTGTCATATGCGCAGAGTACGGCTACTCCTCAGCGGCCCCAATTCCCTACTCTCACTCCAAGACAATCATCACAACGAACTACTTCTCAAACTTCTACTCAAACTCCTAACCAAGGTTCCATGTCCGGAAGATTAAGTAGTTTGAGTGGGGTGTTTAGACCGGGATCAGGCTTACGAGGGTCTTTCTCGAGCCGACTAAGCAGAAGTAGTATACAGGACGCTTCTACCTACGAACCGTCTGATGCCCATGATTCAGCGGAGGATCTGAGGAAAGTCATTGAGCAGCAAGAACGCGATGCGAATCGTTTGGAGATGGAGAATGTGAGAGCGTGTTGCGATGGTAAGCAAGTCCTGGTTTTAATTGACAGCTAGCAAACAATGCTAACGAATGTCACTCAGGAAAACATGACGTTGGTTCTCTTGGACACAAGCACCGTCACGGTAGCCACAATAGCCGTCTCTCTCTCGGCAACTCCATAAGCTCTCGCTCACAATCACGAACTGGATCGTATGGCCCCAACGGCCAAATCCAGCATCAAAATGAGCTGGAAGCTGCAAACTCAGGTGCTGGTTACTAGCCTCTCGCCGACCTCAGTCCACCAACACCCACATAGTATATTTTTCTTCTACAAATTTCTTTGGTAGCGCCATACAACCATCCTTTGACTAACAAATGTTTGTGTTTCTTAGCAAATCCAATAACAACATCCTCTCCTGTGTTTTTCTCCTTACTCATCTCTCTCTTTGGTCGTTGCTTATTACTCTGGGTACGGATACGGTGGCCACGGTTGCGAGGAAGATCGAAGGTATCGGCATGGCGTTTCGCAACGGGTAATCTAAACTTGAAGCTGGTCTCTTGGGGCTGGAAATTCGAGACGTTGCCAAATAACAACAACAGCAACTGCGCATAATGACCTTTTCCTTCTGAAACATTCTTCTTCTCACATTGGCTACTCTGATCTGTCGCGCCTCTCAGGCCTTTTTTCAACCCACATATACTCTACCATCTTTCGTTTTGCATTGCTTGTGGGCTTTTTGTTTGAGCGTTCTTTTTACATAATGTTTGGTTTAATCCGTGGCGAAACTGTCCGGATTTGGACTTGTTTTGGCTTCAGAATGTTGTTAGGCTTTGGGGTATTGTTACGAATGGAAGTTGTCTAAATTGACATTGTGCCATGTGCTTTCCGTGATGACGCTTCCACTTATCGATAGGCCTGAAACGCGTTTGTTGGGGGCTGTCTTGTGAATTGTGGTTGGGAATGGTATTTTAATGCCTAGCCATATACTGCTCTCCGTGGTGGAAAGTCGGAAACTATAGTTGAGCACAGTACATGATCAGGAGGTGGAGTATTTAGAAGCAGTTGGCTAAAGCTAGAAACCGAAGAGCTACGATTAGATTGAAAGAAAGCATATAATATCTTGGGATGTAAACTAAGAATTAGAGAAAAGCAGATAATGGACTGACTTAGGGAGGTGAACTGTATTCATGACCTGGTATGGAGCCTTGAATGTTCAGCGTACACAGACTTCACCTTCTGACGACTTGATTTGCATACTGACTATTCCTTCATCGCAATACCTACTTTCTGGCATAGGATCAAGTACCTAAACTATCAACCTAACCCAAGGGGTACACTTGTTGAGCAAAAATGCTGCAATTCGCTCAAGAGCAGAATACGACTGTCCGTAAAATGGGATTCATATCCATACCCGATGTAATATACAAAGGAGCTTCTGTCCCATAGACTAAGGGTATCAATTTCTCTACCATCCCAATCCTACACCCGCATTAGCGCGGTCTCTTCGCAAGACATTCCCTTCATATCTCGACTCTCAATCATACAGTAGTCTCCCCTCAACCAAGCTTATCGAGTAATCTCTTACGTCTCCTGTCCACCAACTCCTCCTGCACCTCTTCCAACGTCGGCAGCCTCCAACCAACCCCATCTCCAGCATCACCCGGCAATTCCATCCATTCCTTATCTCCTTTCGCTGCCTTCTCATCCGGCTCCTTCATCAAATTCTCCCAAGCCTCCTTTTCCTTAGCCTTTTCATACTCCAACAACGTCCCATCCTCCTCATCGAGATTATACCCATAGTACGCGGCATCGACTCTCTGTCTAAGCTCCCTCCTCTCCTGTCCACCCTTCTCATAATCCTGCTCCGGCGGCCGATTCTGCGCCTCGAAGAGTTCCTTCACCCCCGGCAATTCCCTCGCCCGTCCAAAATACCGATATCCCTTGCCACCCCCCGGCACTTCCTTCCCGTTTTCATCCAGCACCCTCCCACCACGCATGTAATTCGGCCCGCCCAGATTCCGAATCTGACTCTCCCACATATGCTTCTCGCGCATCAACTTATTGATCTCATCGTTGAGATCTCGGATCTGGAAGTCTGAGAGCGCGGGGTCTTGGATCTTGGTTACCTTGCGAGAGATTTCTTTGAGCACTTGGCCGCGCCATTTCTCGCAGGTCGGGATTGAGTCGATGGTGGTGATGAGTTTTGGGCGCCGGGTTCGTGATATGTCGAGGATGCCGAGGTCGGCGGCTTGCGCGGCGCGGAACCGGAAGAGCATCGATTGCGCTTTTTCGCTGTTGCGGGCCATGATGGGTGGTTGGTGTGTTGTTGGTTTGGGAAGGTGAAGGTGTGGTTTGGTTTAGATGAGGTTGGTCGTAGAACAAAGCAGATATTAAGAGAATGTTGTAATTGTAATGCTGCCTGCAGTCAAAAAGTACTGGAGAAAGGTCTTTCAAAGTGGTATAGAGAACGAAAAGTGATTGGTTGGCTTGTGATGAGATGGCATGTGAGGAAGTTGTCGAGCACGCGCGCGATGGAAAGTTTGGTGTTTTGGGGCGGGCGGTGTGGAGGGGCAGAATAGCGGACTTGGCAATATACATCTCCAAAAAAGTTTCTGGTCATCACATCGCTGTACATGATCCAATCAATCTCTTTGTATCTTTTCATTTCTCTTGTACTAATGATATAGGCGCTTCTTCCTTTAAATCTCCATCTCGAGTCTACTGCGTTATGCTGCGCCAATCTACTCGACTCTGTGTCTTCTGCGAAACACAAGCAATATGCAAACCTGCAACGATACGGCCAATTCAATCGCAATGGCAGCAATCACGGACATATGTTCAAGCGCAGAGGCGGAAACCTTCTCGGATGCAACTTTCCCCAAATGTCGCTCGCCCTCCACCCAGAGCCTCCTTCGATGGGAGACCGCCGAAAAGGAGGACCCAAGACCCGTTTTCAGGCCTGAATCGGACGGAAGCACCACCATCTCTCACTCGCCCGAGTCCATCTTACTCAAGAGAAAAGAGAGATAGGCGTCCAACAGATAGGCAAGATTGGGGAGGAAGGGCAGAAAGGCCACAGACTTCACAGGCTCCGCGGCGCTCTTCAGGCCGATCCTACGATTACAAAGCGTTGAAGATGCAGAAAATACTGACAGAAGTACCTTACGGCACACGGTCTAGAATCAAAGGAAACATTCAGGATATTGAGTCGTTTGAGGATTTCCCATTGCTTCCCGCTCTTCAGCAAGCCATTGCAGATGCTCTCCCCGGCCTAGAATACCGCAATCCAACTCCAGCTCAAAGAGTTGCCATTCCTGCATTGCTAGGGATGGAAGGTGCAATGAGGCGGCCGAAGGACGCATTTGACAAAGAAGGGATGGATCAATTTCTGTTGGCGGCCGAGACGGGATCAGGAAAAACTTTGGCGTACCTGCTTCCGGTGATTGATGCCATCAAACGGCAAGAGTTCGACGAGGCTAAGGAAGATGCGCGAACAAAGACAGCGAAAGAGGCTGCAAATGCAGAGAGGGAGAGGCGCAATATATTTGAGTTGGAACCTCCGCCATTGTCAACAAAACCCGATCCAGCCCGGCCTCGCGCCATTGTGCTCGTCCCAACGGCTGAGCTCGTGGCTCAGGTTGGTGCGGTTGCCAAATCTCTGTCACATCTAGTCAAGTTCAGAACATCTCCGATATCTGCCGCGAACACTGCGACCGTCATTCGTAATCGACTCTTCTCTGAATGCGGCGTGGACCTTCTGATCAGTACACCTCAGCTTCTTGCCAGCATCGCTGAAAGCAATCCGAATATTCTCAGTCGCGTTTCACACATGGTCATAGACGAAGCCGACTCGCTGTTCGACCGCTCCTTTTCTCCTTCAACTACCGCGATCATCGATAAAGCTACGCCTTCTCTCCAACAACTCGTCCTCTGCTCTGCCACTATCCCTCGTCGCCTAGACAAGACCCTCGAAAAGAATTTTCCGGATATTAAACGACTTGTAACACCCCACCTCCACGCCATTCCCCGTCGAGTCCAACTTGGCATTGTAGACGTGAACAAGGAACCGTACCGCGGAAATAAAGATCTAGCCTGCGCTGATACCATTTGGACGATCGGTCGCTCAGCAGCCGAGCACGAGAGCGAAGGCAAAGAGAATGTTGACTTGAAACGCATCCTCGTCTTCGTGAACGAGAGAACTAAGACGCACGAGGTTACTGAGTACCTTGTTTCGAAAGGCATAGACGCCGAGGCGCTGAACCGAGATACGCCTAGTCCTCGCCAAGCTGCCATTCTCAACACTTTCACCAGCACCCCTAAGGTAGAAGATGTGTCTGATCAGCCTCCGACTTCGCTTAAACGACACCTACCTAATACCAAGGTCGTCGTGACTACCGACCTTGGCTCCAGAGGCATCGATACTCTCGCTGTTCGACATGTCATTTTGTATGACGTACCGCATACTTCGATCGATTTCATCCATCGTCTTGGACGAACGGGTAGGATGGGCAGGAGAGGAAGGGGAATTGTACTTGTTGGACGAGGGGATAGGACGGATGTCGTTAAAGAGGTTAAGGATGCTATGTATAGAGGACTTGCACTTGTATAATATGTACGATTTCTGTAGAAGGATGTAAGATATCTTGGGAACCGATAGATTGCATTAGGTAGGCGTTTGCGTTTTCGAAATCTCGAAATGTATAAACTCTTCTTCGCTGCTTCATCTTTTCTCCTATCATACGTCGAAGGTGAGTAATAGTTCGGTATCTCTCAATTCCAACACTCGAGAACTCTTGACCCCCGCAGTGTCAAATATCTGGCCGTTCGCATGCCTCAAACCTGGCAGTATCTTGTCGGGGGTATGGCTGAGGTTTTACTGAGGCGGGGAAAAGTGATCTTGCTCTGACTTTAGTCTTCGGCGCCTTCTTCGATGGAGTTGGAGGGGTGCTTTTCTGTGGATGAGCGACATACTATTTGTCCTGTAGTATTAAACCCTTCATGGAGTACGTGATGGGACCAAGGAAGGTTCTCGGGCCTTTCATACAGCATACTAATAATATGGAATACCAAGAAAGAGAAAGGGTTCTGGGTGGGAGGGTGAACTGCATTTAAGCCGGTGTACTGAGCCCGTTTGTGGTTGAAGGAGCGGTGAGAAATGCGGATTGGGGATGCTATTAAGGTGACTTATTTATATACTTTCATCCACTGGATTCGAGGACGTCGTTGTCTTTGCTCGTAGGTAAAATCATCGAGCTTTGCACGTGACTGATTATTCAGCGAATGCGGTCTGTGCCACTCTTAACTTATCATTCATCACGTCCGATCAGACCACACTTTCTGTCAGTACCAGACCTCGTTTGTCTTCGGATGAAGTACTCAAGCCAGTCCCACTTTTCTGCATGGAGTGAAGATGAATCGTTCCCTGCGTCGAGCTTATCCAAGCATTCTTGTGTTCAGCATGAGCATCCCAAGGCTTCAGAGATGCTCCCTCCCAGGTCGTATGTACGGTTCAGAATGACGTGAAAGATTCATACTTGTCCACCCTATTGTTAGAGCCTTCAAGATTGAATAGCCTCCAAAAGCGGCCCTGCAATTGGCTTAGATCTTCTTGGGTTCCGCAAATACCTAGACTATAACGCCCTCGGGCCTTTGTCTTCCCAGAAGACAATGCTATTGTTTGGCCCTGGTTCTTTGTTGCCTTTGAGTATTTTCAAATGTTCTTTGTCAAACTCCCCTTGAACTTCAAAGAAAGTTCAAGGCTTCTAGTGCAGCATAACAATGGCATTGAGACTCATGACTTTGGAAATAAGAGTGGGTGAGCATATATAAGTATTCTGGTAAGTCAGATCATATAGCTTAAAATATCGAAGTTTCGTTCTCTTCGCCTCGATCTACAAACGTCTTCCCTTATCGAATTTCCAAACATGCCTCCTTGCACTCGAGCACATAGGCGTACGTTAATAGAACGCCAGCGGAATAATGTCCAGCGCCGGGGCCTTGCTAGTTTGCCTGTCGAGCTTCTCCAGAACATCATATCAAACCTTGGGCCGGGCGACCTTGCATCATTCTCCGGCGTTGCAAAAGCTATATCCTATACAGCTGCCCCTCAGGATGAACTAATGCGGGATATCTCAGTCTCTTCCGATCCGATTAATGATCCACATCCAACACAACTTCGTCTCTTGTTTCGCACTCTTCTAGAACGAGAAGATCTTGCTGACAAAATTAAGAGTATCAGCGTCGAGTTAGATAACTGTAATAATAACATTCAGCCGGCACTACTTAACAACCCGTTCTACAGTCAACCAAATAGGTTGGCTCGCAACACTAAGAGCATTGTGTTCGACCAAAATCACTTTTCAAGGGGCACGGTCATCGCCTTAAAGAAGCGTTTCAAGCAACTCGGAAAGCGGCCTGGCAGGACTGCCCGTGCTCCAGTAATAGCAAACACCTTATACGTGGATTGCGACGCTGCATTATTCAGCTTACTCTTAACGCTAGTCCCAGAGCTGAGGGAATTGACAATTAGCCTCGACCACTCAATTTGGCATGTCTTCAGACCAATCATCCAAAGTAATGTAAACAATACTTTCCCTGGCCTACAGGAGCTGACCCACCTTACGATCACACCAGGTGGCCCTACGAACATACCAGGTGGAATATTACCAGGTGATTTTAATGCTTTGTCAATGTTCCTGAAGTTGCCTTCGCTAAGATTCTTCTCAGTCTCCAGCATCGTAACGAGGGCAACAAACTACTCGATGACTAGACCAGAGTGGCAAAATTGGACCTCCGGAGTCACTGAACTGGTCTTGGAAGATTCAGTCATTAAGAGACGCCAGTTCAACACCCTCGGATCACTATGTACCAGCCTTGAAATCCTGCGTCTCTCCTGTACTAGTCCATATGGTATTACACATCCCTGGACGCCCTGGGAAGGACTTTCGGAGTTTGGCCAAATACATCAACTATGTCAGACTCTTAAAGTCCTTGAGGTAGATACGTCCCGAATTAATTGGGCGCATCAGCGGAGGCATGCCCACAAACAGATAGATGCCCTCGATCAGTTACTTCAACTTGAAGAAGTCCGACTGCCACATAGAGCATTACTTGGCGATCCTAACACAACCAATCGGCGAGGTATCACCCAGGCCTTACCCCCTAACATTCAGTACATTCAGCTCGCTGATGATAATAGTATGTTTCCCTTGTACTCCGATATAACCTTCCTCCACGATATTTTTATGGCAAGAAGGGCCGGAACAGGCTTTCAAGAGCTAAAAAAGATCTATCTTTACGGCAGGACCGTGTTTCGACCGTTTCCTCAGATGAACAACTCATACGCCGCCGCCCAGCAAATGGTGGGACCCTTTCAACAATTAGGAATTGAACTCAGTTGTCAAGGTATTACAGGCGGAGGCGGCTTCTTCGCTTTCGCCCGCTTCCAAGGCTATTCCGATATCCGGTAATTCATATTTGAGAGAATTCGTCCAAGGAAAAGAAAGTCCAGAGGAAATTCCGAAGATACTATTCGTCCCTGTAAGTAAGTTGAGGACATTCTAAAACCTTGACTAACGACTTACACGCCCATATTCATGGTTTAGAGACTATCAGCCGTCCGCTTCTGCTGGCCAGGAGCGGTTGGAAGGCTCTAGTGCAGGTAAGCATTTTTGTAGTCGATTGCCAAGTTATTCTACGTTTTTTGTCTGCATTTTGTTCGCATGTCACTCTTCAAGACATTGTAGGTTGATATCTCTTTCCGTTTTTTCAGATCTACTATCCATCACTACGGAGCGAGAACCACTCCATAGCAGAAAATCAACAGGTACTTAGACTTTACAGTTATAAAAATCCTCCACACATCTACTTTTTTAATTCTTCCGCTTAGGTTATACACTGGGGGTCTTTTCTCATAATCTGACTATCGCGACCTAGAAAAATACCATCCTTCCGCTTGGGGCCGATGACGTGTAGCACTGGATGCTATTGCAGGTACCTACTTTATTCGTACAAGTTGCCCGTGATTATCCATGTGTAATAAGAAATCAACGACAGCGTTCTCTTCGCACAGTGTGAGGTATAGTTGGCTTTGGGCTTTGGCTTCTCTCGAGCGTCGTCCGCGTGCACGATGATGGAGGGTAGAAAGGGGGACGTCGCCATGTGCAGCTAGGGGCAAAGTAAGTGATAGGTATTGGCTATTTTAAGCTCAAATGAGCAAACCGAGATACTGCATTGATACGTGCGCTAGGCCAGCAAGTCGCGCTAATGGCGCCCGTCAGCGCTGATCTCTATATAAATGTTACGAAA
Organism: Hysterium pulicare CBS 123377; assembly: GCA_000467715.1. Lineage (NCBI taxonomy): Eukaryota > Fungi > Ascomycota > Dothideomycetes > Hysteriales > Hysteriaceae > Hysterium > Hysterium pulicare. Next base: position 25,849 of record AJFK01000110.1, read on the forward strand.
CGTGATTTCTCAAATTAGACGATAACAAAAGAGAGGAAATAGCAAGTTTCAAGAAGAAGATAGTGTTTTGGGTCCATCTACAGTGACTCCAAGAAAGGTTTCTGTCCCGGTAGATATTCGGTTACACCGATAGCGCGAGGCTAAATGAAGTTAGCAGCTCGGTTATACAACTCTTTTGCAATAGCTGTGTGTACTAGGTATATATATACTTTTATGGGAAAATTTGTTAAAAAATTGAACGCTTCCTTGGTGTAGTTGGTTATCACGTGGGTCTCATATTTTCTATGTATGATCTAGCCAAGCCTAGAGTAATCCCAAGGTCGCCAGTTCGAACCTGGCAGGGAGCAATTGTTTTTTTTGGCAGGAGGCAATGCTTTTTGGGCCCCGCCTCTCATCCAAATCATAGTGATAATATTGTATCTAATTCTTCTTAACAGACAAAATTCGAAGGGTTGTAAAACAGATGCTCTACCAATTGAGATAATTTCTTTTTTTTGTCTCTTAATACTTTAGTTTTATCGAGCTAGGAGTAATCTGATCTTTTTGTTTCGTCGAACGATAGATGACCAGTACACGTGTCTGATGACGTCATTACGCTGCTACAGTTTTCTTGAGAAGTAAAATCATCATTCTAATCATCATGCTTAATGTAGGCCCGCAAGCCTTGCAATTAACCTCTCGCGCTATTGTTTCCAGGTCCTATATACATGTAAAATAAAGAGCAGACATGTTAGGTAAAGAAACAACAGTCGAAGTGACGCACGAGACCAAGCTATCCGGATGGTATCTATCACGAACCAATCGACGGCGACATCAACGCCATGATGTTTCTCTCATCACATGCCAGCACTAGATGCGGAAATAGCTAAAGAACGTTGGAAAGCTAAGAACAGCTTTACTTATTCACGTAGATAAGGCCCAAGACGTCAATTCTTTGTATGTACCTCTTTACAAGGTGATTCTTGCTACGTAGTGAGGGATAGTACAAATGTTAATTTTCAATCTACGTTCTTTGTTCCCACTTTTCTTTCACCGCGATGTTGGCTTTGGCAGGTAAATTCGGTAAGTACAGCATCTTTCACCCCTCCAGGACCATGGTGCTTCCTGCGGTATTGCTGAACACTACATACCTAATGTACTGACCCTAGAAAGCGAGAGATTATATTTTAAGATAATCCCACCTTTATATTTTAAATATGGAATGGGTTAATGCTTGGTTTTGGAGTTGACATAGGATTGAGTTCGAAAGGATGGTTCTGGTTTCATGAATGAGGAAGCAAGCAAACTTCGGTATATGACGAAACCTCCTAAAAGACCGTATGACCCTTTGGTTTGCTCTCTAAGACAATATGTGTCGGAATATTCTAGTCCTACGAGCAAACATCAGCTATATTAGCCAACGTAAATCCTTTTTCAAGGAGTCACGGCTTTACGATTTAACAACATTGTACATCGAACGGATCGGTTCAATGCGAGGCTCTCGTGGGTGAACTTCACACTACAACCCTTTCTGGTTCTCCATTCATCATCGGATGCTCTTCTTTCTTTTATATCTATCCTCTCTGACGGGACGAACTTGGAGAAGCTGGATGGGCGAACTGCAAAGTGCGGGTATGGTCCCAGAACTGGAGTCGCCTGCTGAAATTCTTTATTGCCTAGCTGTTCAAATTGGTAATCTCCAGTCTTCTTTTATTTTGGTCTTCTGCGCAATCTTCCCTTGCCGGGACAAATATGAAGACCGAAAGTATTTGCTGAGAATGAATTCAATCTACCAGAAAATAATCTCTCAAGACCGTCATATAGTGTCACCTGCTCGTTCAAGATGCGCTTCAAATATAATATCAATCACATACTAATCACATATACGAACTCGTTCACTGGAAGCGCTGCAACTGGCGGATCACATCTCGAGGGGCCTGCACTTTCTTCCGTCTTTGTGCAGCCGACATTGTGTATAAACAACGGATGTAGGAGATTTACCGAGATTTGTGTGAATTGTGAGTTGGTAATGTACGCAATGCCGCTCTCGATTCATCTGTCTTAATCGGACACATAGTTCCTTCTATTTACTTCTCTCCTAGCCCGTAGTACATTCTTTCTCGACCTACGCTCTTCAACTATTCGATCCTCAACACGAAATCTTCGAGATCGAAGCGCTTTCAAGGCCAAAGCACCTCTAGACTAAAGCACGGTTGATCGAGAACGGTATGGAGACCCCTGATTCTACTTTGCCGGAAACGCTGAATGAAGATGTCCAGAAAGAAGAAACTAGAACGTCGAAGATACACTTGATACACCGCTTGAACCATGCACTATATGATATGTATCTACAACTAGCGAACGACGACGCAGATCTCGAGTTCTCGATCGGAAATCTCGACAACGAAGTCCATCCCCTTTTCGGGCGAGGGAATTGGGAAGGTATTTCCGACGATTTGTACGAGACCCTAAAGCCTGCTCTGCAGCTAGCTTCCCTTCTTATTACAGAGGAGAAAATGCTGGGTTGGTTTCTCCATACTGCTACTGGGGTTAACTTAGCTGATAGGACAGGACGATCGTATCTGGCTAAGAGTTCCATTCCTAATGCCCGTGAAGCGGTTGAAAAAGTAAAGCGTGTTTTTGACAATGTTGCAAGCCGGACAACATTCTACTTCGCGAGTACTGTGGGATCCAAAACCGAGGGCTTCACCAATTTTTCGGGGCCGCTTTGGGAACAGTGGGAATGGGAAGATAAGTCTGGTGTCGAAATAACCGCCCTTCTCAACGCATTGCCCGCTGAAGAGTACGAAAACCAATCCAGAGCCTGGGACCCTCGAATTGGTTTCAATAGAAAATACAGAGTAAGAATGGAAGGGCTTGCTGAAAGCCGCTCGCAAGACAGGCTCCTAGCGTATTTCGACTTTGTCGTACTTATGTGCCACGAGGTTGCCCATCTGTTTTACGGCACCGTCCACAAGAATGACGGCTACGACATAGAACCATCTCACGCATACGACGAGACCTTCAACGAAATGGGTTTCTCGTGGACGTTGAATACTTTGGGTGCGGTTATATATACCTTCCATCCCGTCTCCTTGCCCGAAGGAGATATCTACGTCCCGACAACCATATCGCTCAAAGAGCTTCAGGAGTATGGGAATGAAGACAAAGACCTCTTTTCGATGTTCCATGGCTCACTCTTCCTAGTCACCAAAACCTGGATGCATAAGTGGTTTCTCAGATCGACATGGGATCGCATTCGGGTGGAGGGCCCAAAGTTCTTACATGACGAACTCCGAAGCCGAGAGCTCAGATTCAAACGGAACAGTCTCTTCAAGGACACATTTTCGCTGAGCGCTCATATTAATGGTGTGGTCGTTCGCGAATTAGCTATCGGAGTTGGGCTGGATGCTAGCAGTTCTCATTCCTGGTGTCCTGAGGAAATAACACGTGTTCGTCGATTCGTTTCCTCCCAAGCCAAGAAGTGGCATACAAAACAGCCCAAGGCGATCGATCGGGCGCATTCTTTTGTGTCAACAGAGCTTCACCAAGTGGATGACAAAACGTTAGTTCATTCATCCGCTCCCTCCTCCCCTGTCTCGCAGAGTAAATCACGAGAGGGGGGAGAAAGTGATTCGGAATCATTGACGTCGATTATAGAAAATATTGTAGCCTCGAGATAAGATATTAAATTGGACTTGAGGATTGTTTTGAGCCGCGTCTCCCTTGCCGTGACAAAATCTGAATAGAGAGACTACTTATTCGCTTTAGGTATCCCAGGGCCAGATATTGCGAAATGATATATTACGACTTTTCCTTTAATGGCACTGCATACCTCATGCTGTTATTTATCCTTTATTAGTACCGTACAGCTGAATTTACTCTGAATATGAGACCTACTTGTTTCTATCAACTAGCTTTCGATGGATTTGCCGATACCTCTCGGGATCGTGAGACAGCCCTGCCGTTTCCTTGCTCAGTCTATTCGTAGGAAACAAGCCTGAAGAGAGGCAATGAAATACTCCATTACCATGAAAGTCGAAGCAATTGATCTCGTGGAAAGCATTGCAGGGTTCATGTTGGGGATATATGGGCGTAAAACATCCTCCTATTCGTAATTCCTAGCTCAGCCCCCTCATCTCCCGAAACGCTGGAACTTAGTTTCGAGGAGTCTTTCAGATTGTTCGGAAATATCTCAATCGAAACAAACAGAAGAAGCAACATACTACCTTGTATAATCAAGCCAATTAATCACTCGAAAACGCTATCCGGGGGTGTCACACTAGGGAAGGTGGTCATCGGCGGCCAGCCCATAAAGAGGTTGCGTCACCAGTATGTTCATGGGAGAGTATAGAACGCCGGTTAATTGGTTTGAACAGCACTGTGCGGACAAACTGTATTGGCGCATATCAGTTTAGACATGGGTGTGGATGTTGGCTGTGAGGCACAGCGTTCGGGAAAGACAATTCCAAGTCGGTCAGCCTAACTCGATTGGGACACAATTACAGGCAACCAGCGATGCTTGATGAACAGCGCCTACTTCTCATTTTGACACCCATACTAGCCACATTAATCATACAGACTTACGTTTTGCTGAACGTTTGCTGAGGTATCCTTTAAGCTCAGAAAGCTTGCATTTCGCATCTCAGCATTGTCAATGAACCCAACCTAACCATCTGAAAGTCTTTCCTTTATTCAAAAATGTCGGAGTGGACAGAGATGGCAAATCACACATTCTCTCGCCCAATAGGTGAGAACGAGACATTCATCAAGATGGTTGGTGACCCAGGCCATCCACTAGGGCGCGAACACTGGGCAATCAACTCGACTGCTACCATCTCGCCTCAGGGAAAGATTACCGCCTCAAATCTGCCCTTTAATTTGCGTCGTGCTTGGGGTCATCTTCGTTTTCATCACCCGAGTATCGCGGCTTATGTTGCAGAGGACGATTTGAACCTTATCTACAAAGTCCCGACGCCGCAAGATTTGGAGGATTGGATTGAACAGACTCTTATTATCACAGAAGACGCAAACTCCGCCGCTGAGGTGATTCCCACTCTCAACCCGAGCCCGTATGCCACTCTCCACTATATCTCTCGAAGTAGAGAGCTCCTTGGGCACACAGCCCATTGGCGTACAGATGGTATTGGAGTTCTTCTATTGTTGGACGCACTGCTGAGTCTGGTAGTAAGGCCAGATCTTGAGGATCCAGGCAGTCTAGCTTGGGGGGAAGAAGCGGCGAGGCTTGCACCTGCAATTGAAGATGTGGCGAACGTTCCGAAAATCTCAACGGCAGCTCACGAAGCCCTCGGTCAATCTTTGGTGAACACTTTCGCCCTCAGTGGAGATGCCGTGGGCATTCCGTATATGGGTGATGCTACAACCCTCCCGGCCGGAACTTTGATGGCCAAAACAATTCTCAGCACTGAGGAAACCAAAAAGGTCACGGTTGCCAGCAAAGAGAGAAGTATTAGCGTCACTGCAGCAATTCATGCTAGTGTTGCAGCGGCCAACTGGGCACTTGCAGCAGACGACCAGAAAGTCAAGCACTATACCAGCACGGCCCGCTTCAGTCTTCGTCCTTACCTCCCAGAGCCTTACTCCACTCCAGCCTATGCCGCAGGTTTGTACACGACTGGCTGGATGGAAAAGCTGGAACCAAACAATAGCTGGGGTGAACATGCAAAGTCTTACCACGAGCTGTATCGGAAAGGAATCAGCAAGGACTTCCTCGCTTCCCATCGTGTATACGCAAGGGGACTAGTCACTATGGTTCGAAACCTTCCGCAAGGCCTACCACCGCCTAGTGATGTGGATATTAGCAGCATAGGAATTGCGGAGAACTTGATAGCTCGTGTCCACGGCTCCGCTGAGTATGGCATCGAGGTTCAAGAGGTCAGCGTGGGCGTTGAAATTCTCACTCGTCAGGCTGTATGCTTTGTGTGGACATTCCGCAATCAATTGAACTTGAGTGTGGTCTTCAATGATGCATATCATGAACGGGAGCAGATAAGCAAGTTTGTGGAGACCGTCAAATCTGTTTTGCTGGAGCAAATGGGTATTTAGAGAGAATATAACTGGTTGTGTTATCTTTCATGTTATGATGCTGGGTGAGCTTGAGTTTCCAATCCTCCTTTTGGTTACAATATACATTTCTCCGATGGATTGTCGCCCTCACTGAGGACTGAGAGAGCAACTACTACATTGACAGGAAATGTCGGGTTGCAATCCTGATACATAACCGTCATTAGCTACATAATACGTTTAAACCAGCAAATACTACTATAAAGTAAGTCATACCCAAGCTTCTTCTCTGCAATTTCAGCAATTTACCTTCCATGCCGCTACTCCTCCTCTAACCATTTTCGATGCTACCGTTCCAACTCTTAGCTGATGGGCAGCCTTGCATTTCGATGGATTGACCTCTGTCCTTGGAGGTACGCCATGCTTGCTGACCCAACTTCTTTTGTGTCGTAACCGCCGTCCTGCTGTGCCTCGCAACTTCGGTCAGACAAGCGGGCATAACGAAGCAAGGGTGTGTTCAAAGAACCTAGTCTCCCAGTACTCTAAGTTGCGGCGTTGCATTTTTAAAGACATGCTTTGGTCGGTGTGCAGGGGTTCTTATTAAATTTGCCTGACAATAAATCAACCGCCCTAACAAAATTATCGGATTGGCCAAACTCACATGCGATGGTCCAATAGAAGATAAGATTAGCATTTGTTTCTCCTCAGACCTCTGGGTTGTGATACTCTACAACGGCGAAGAATAAGATTCGGAGACCGCCTCAAAGCATCCTTGCAGCCTGCCCTACATCATTGTTGTTAATGTAGCCAGGATCTAAACCAAGGCTTCAAAGCTCGAGAATTACAAGATTCGTTCTCGTGATAATTGGATCAAACTTCTAAGTTTCGAAAGCTCTCCCAAAGGTTCTCAATCTAGACACGATTTCATATCCGACATCGTCTTGAACATGGATATCGATGGCGTGGTACTTGTTTGTGGCGCAGTTATGTCATCCCTCTATTTTCGATGAAAATATACACTTACCAGCTATTAGGTAGTGGAATTGGCCGCGCTGTCGCTCTAACACTTGTTTCTAGAGGGGCTACGGTGCTCATATGTGCTGATATTAATTTGGATGCTGCCAAAGATACAGCAAACATAGCACATGATCATAAAGCCTCGCATGTACTGGGGCTGAAGGTCCACGCTTTAAAGGTAGATGTGAGAGAAGAGAAGGAGGTTCAGCAGCTTTTCAAAAAGGCCAAGGATCTGTGTGGGCGTCTCGATGTTTTTGTGAGCACTGCTGGTGTAAGTCTGCCCTGGTTTCTGTAGAAAATGGCAGAAGCTTCTCTCGCCGTTGTTGAGCCGTTGCGTTGTCTTAAAATCGTGCTTGGAGTTAGGAAACTAATCATACAATATACAGTTCGGTGCCGTGGGTCAAACGCCTATCAGCTCAATGAATCTTTCAGAATACATGAGCCAAGTCGAAGTGCATAACATCGGGGGTTTCCTGTGTCTACGTACAGGTCTTCAAACAATGCTTCAGCAAGAACTTCGAGCAATGCCAGTGACTGGTCGCCCGGTGGGATCGTCTGCGCGCTATATGAGTAGAGGTTCAATCGTCCTTCTCACTTCTCTGGCGTCAGAAGGCGGCTTTATAGGTGTAGGAAACTATACCGCTGCGAAATTTGCTGTAAAGGGCCTTGTACAGACGGCCGGTGAGTCATCAATTGATCAAAATCGTGAACTTTGCTGACAAAACATGTTCGGGCAGCCATTGAAAATGGTCGCAAGGGAATCCGAGTAAATGCAGTGGCTCCCTCTTATGTATCTGGTCCAATGATTAATCAGTTCCTGGAGCAATCACCAGCTGTGAAGAAACAGCTTCTCGGCGATCTCGCGATGGGACGCTTGGTAGACTCGGAAGAAGTGGCCGACGCAGTGGCATTTCTTGCCTCAGCTTCGGCGAGCTATGTTAATGGCCATACTCTCGTCGTTGATGGAGGATCATCACTGCAGCTTGCAAACACTCCGTTTGGCGATTAGGGATACTTATTTCCAGTAGCCGCACTGCAGTAAGAATGATTCGAGGACTGGTACGCATGTTACCTGAGCTCTGTGTTCCAAGCAGTCAAGCAGGACATGAGGGTACGTCAAATGAGTGAATTGCGGCGAACGGTTGAGGATAGGTATTCCATGCCAAGACTGTGCTGATTAAATACTTCATATAACCTGACGTCATAATATCTCGTTCTCCAGGAGTTGTTCGGCATTAGCTATCAAACTTCTTGAAAACTTCCAATTCGGGTTGTCTCCGCCTACAGTACCATATGCAACAATCCACAAAATCGTGATCCTTTAATCTGACCTTCTTGAGATGATTGGCGATGCCTCAGCCATTGCTAATATGTGGCGCAGTGCAGGCAGTGGTTCCGCGGGCTTCGCTTTTGAAACCTTCGCCATTGAGGAACTATTCAAAGTCTCCTCATAGACGCCGACCTACATACACACCATTTCTTATAGTCTCTTTTGTCGCTCTTCATTAATCCCCGGTTCTTTCAACTTTCGTCTCGCTACTACTTCCTTCGTCCGAGCAATCTTATACTTGCCCTGTTGTCGATCCGCCGTGGCAATAAAATGTAGCAGATTTACGAAGAATAGGCAAGTTCGGACGAATATGATACGATTGCCCGCAAATTTCCACCCAAAAGCGACATTGCTGGTGTAAGGCTGGAATTCCCTCAAGCCCCAAGCCCACGACTAAGTCAAGAGGTAAAGGTCGAGGAGGATAAAATATGGACTTCTTTTAAATACGGGAGCGATTCTGACAAAATGGAATACACCATTCAATGCGACGTTGAATCGATCAACTTAGACGCTATTCCTAAACTCTTCAAGGTGCTGAACTGTGCCTATCCACGCGCAATGTCTCCCCAATCCGATTACAAAGGCAATCGTTACCAGTTCGAAGTTGAGTACAATTCCCTAGGCTGGGCTTTGGCGCAGCTCAATCCTTGTCTTCAGGAAAAGTCAGAACTTATCCATCATGCGGTGGCTGCCTTTCGGAATAAGAACAATGACCCACGGATAAGGAGCAAACGCGTAAGGAGAAATGCCACAAAGCTTGTTCCGGAGGATATTGAAAACTACACTCTAGGGAATTCTGATTCGCTTGCTGCTGTCGATAGTCAGGCCCTTGCTCCTTACGAATCGTGTCTGAAGGAACGCGAGACTCTGGCAACGGCTGAAAATGACCAGCCTGCGAGCAAATCGAAAAGAGTCAGAACACGATGTGTGGCTTGTAGAGAGAGGCTTTTGAAGTGTGACGAAGCACTGCCCAATTGCCAAAATTGCCAGAAGTCCAATCGTGTTTGCAAGCGTGAGATCAGGCTGAAGTTCATTGATACCCAGTACAAGCACCACCATTTGTGCCTCCTACCCAAGAGTTGGCTGTTACCTCCATGGACCAGTCAAGGGAAATTGCCAACGAATACAAAGGGGAATCAAGATAGTACGGTCTCCTGAATATCGAACGTGTTGCCCAGTTGCAAGCTCAGAGCGCTGAGGATAAGCTGCGGTGGGAAATCGAGAAGGCGAAATTAGAGCAAACGATCCGAGTCTTAGTGAAAGACTCAGACGGCACGCAGAATCAAGACGATGGCTCGAGTTGGCAAGAATCGCCGCGACCGAGAGGAGAAGATCACGCAGAAGATGAACTGATGGAAATATTGGACGGTTCATCAAAGTCGTTGATGCGTCAACTGGCCCACAGGCTAGTCTCAAATAGCACAAGAAATATACTGGCATGGCTTGAACACGCTTCAACCGTTGAGGAATATACGCAAGGAGATTACCAGGGTGCTTCTAGAGACAGTAATCGCAAGGGAAAGCTCCCTACCAAGAAGGAATCCCAAGACAAAGGAATGAGGAAACGTACAGAAAGAAGCAGTTCTCGGTCAGGTGAAAAAGACGACGGAGATAGCAAGCGCTCAAAGAGGGAACAGAGCCATAGTGGAGACAGTAAGAATGTTGTCAGATATGCTTGCCCTTTTTTCAAGCGTGACCCATTGAGAGTTGCCCGAGGGTCCTGCACTGGGCCTGGATGGGAGAGCATTCATCGATTAAAGTAAGGATCGAGAAGTTCTGTTATCCCTTACCTTCGCTTACTTCTTAGTAGAGAGCATATATACCGTACTCATGCTTTGCACACGCGTTGCCCTCGATGTTCCTTAGACCTTGGAAATGCTGAGGGCCTTCTTGCACATTTGGCTGCGGAAGAAAGATGTGAAGTATGTAACACCGCTAAGTCCTCAGCGGTAGATCCAAGAGACGGAATAAGCAAAGAGCAAGAGAAAGAGCTTCGAAAACGTGCATTAAGAGGACAGTCGAAAAGCGAACAGTGGAGAGAAATTTACAAGATCATATTTCCACTGGATGATGACGGCCATATTCCTTCACCTTGTCAGTGTTCCCCGGGCTTTGTAGGCATTTCCTATACTTATACTAATATCGGATAGTTCACCAATATTCGGACGTTGGTCCCAATGGCGCAAGCTTCCAGGAATATTTCAGGCAGGAGTTTCCGGCCATGATGAGGGCAGAACTCGAAAAAGAAGTTCATGAAGAATTAATGGCTATGTCTCAGAAACTGAACAGCCGAATTTCTGATGTCGTACGAAGATGTCAGGACAAGCTTTTCACGCAATTACGGATCATCGACCCTTCTGCCTACCCGATCGCACAAGCACCTGTATCCACATCATCGAACCACCGCCGATCTGAGGCTCCTATCTCAAGGGCTTCCCACCAGGCCGAAGCAGAATGCAGCCATAAATTCTACTCTCGTAATTCTCTTTCTCCTTCTACATTAGATCTAGAACAAGCCCAGGATCTCAAATGATACTTGCACCTGGACCCTCTTTAAGCTCTAGCATGGAAGATTGGGGTGGGTCGGAAGGTTTGCCTACCGGATTCTTTAATGAATTCGTCTCGTTCCCGACTGACTTCGATTGGTTTTCTGATCCTCTAGCGGAGCAAGGCTTCTTGTAGTATATTCGATAGAGTTGATCATGATGTTATTAGCCTTAGACTCATATCAATTCATAATGGCTCCACGGCCGCGAACTGGCTTCAAACAAATCGCAGAGTCCAAACCAGCTCTGCGCATGGTGGTAAAAGCCATTTGAAGGGGCTCCCAAAGGTCATTATGATCAGGGGTACGGCCGGCACCTTGGAATCTAGACATGCAAAAGGGGATATCTCCTTTAATAATGCTGAAATATTATTTCTTAGTCATTAACTATTGGCCTGTTATCCCAGCCTATGGCTTAGTATTTTTGCCTGGGGCTTCAGAATAGCGGTCGGTCGTTATGCTTCATTTTTGGAATTTCATTACTCTCTAACGTCCAAACCAATTACTGTTGCTGGACTCAAATAACAGCTCCATATAAACTAGATAACCGTGCTCTCTAATAATCTCAACATACTTGCAAAATTCAATAAAGTCATTTCAAATTGGCAGGGATGAGATGTTGCAATTTCCTCAGGTACTTATTTTTAACTTGGTGACCTTCTGCAGAGTCTGGGATATCTTGAACCCCAGTTTCCTTGCCACATGAATTACGATCTCACTACCGCAAATCTTGTCTTAACGTGAATGACCATTCAAGCGGGCTGTTAGCCGCGCCGTAGAATGCATCAATATCCTGTCTAAAACGTATTCGATTGGTACTTATTACCGGACGAAATCGGAGCCTTAACCGTCCATTTGCATCGCTACTAATTTTGGACATCAAGGATCTGACCGGATTTCTACGCTCGCTTAGATGCGTCGAATTCTCTTCAACCGATCGCATTGCCTAACTTCGGCAATAGTCCTCTTATTCCCATCTTGCCCGACAGGCTACGGCTTATCAGTCTGTTCTCAACCTTCCAAGAAACTGGATATTGGAGTAGTCTATTAACTTCCTTATCGACTCTTTAAGGCGTATGGTCTCTTTGCGGCGCAGTTGTCCAGTAGCATGTTGCTTGCGAAATTCCTATTCCCCCAAGCTGATATCATAGCCCTCCATGAATTGCAAAGGAGGATAGAATGAGCACCATAGCATTGATCAATGCCCAGGTAAATGGTACCCAAGTCGACATGTGGAAGGCACCCGCATTATACACACCACCTAACCTGCAGTTCATCAGCGACGCTCACTGCTTTTCGTAGATATACTTACAGCCCACCAACCACAGCCCCAGCAACAACCGCTTCAACACCTCCGACAATCAAATAGAATACGGGTACTATCCAGATTATCTTCCAGTTCCGCCATTGGATTACGCATGCCCAGCACGCGACAGCTAGGTGTACGGCGGCAAAGAATAGCAGTGTCCAGAGGGTTGTGAAGCGCCATACATCGCTCGGATGGTAGAGGTAATAGGTTTGCGGGCCTCGGAGTGGAAGGGGCCAGTAGAGAGAGGGAAAGGGAGGAGTGGTGTAGTCGAGGGGAGCTTGCGAGGATATACGTTGGATGAAACTAGACTAATATTAGTAGGGACGGCCTGAAAGTCATCGATAGAGAGGTTACCTCATCGGAGTAGCATTTCCTCTTGTGGTTGTGAAGTTAGAGCTTGAAGTTGAAATGTCGTGAATGTTCGTAGGGCTGAAGGATGAACGTTTTCCCGAAGACCGCGGCATCATGGAGTGAACGTCAACACCAGACCTTCCACCTCCCATGAAGACTTCTGACTTATGTGAACGAGTATACGGCACAGAAGGGCGAATGAATCTGCAGCAATGCCAGCAGATCGACTTTTGAGCACGTTGCTCCGCTCCCTTCAAACTTACACAGACCAACAAGATACACCACGGTAGCTTCCATTCACCCTTCACGTCTACCTCGCATAGCTAACATTCACGTAGGATCCTCTCAACCGCCTCTTCTCTCCTCACAACCCTTTCTAACCCGCATAATCTCACTCTCTTAACATCCCATATCCTCACCGCGCCCGCCTTCTGGGACCGCCCCGCAGGTCTCCGAACACCCCTCCAGCTCCTCTCCGTTTTCCATTCTGCCATTACAATTTTACTTAAATATCACAATGACCGGCGCCATAAGGTTACACCGGAGCTTCTCCCAGGACAAGTTGCGATAGGTGGTGGTCTTTCGCTCGACTCCTGGATACGCGCCATAGTCGCTGGCGCCGATGAAAGAAGTGCGCGATGGAAACATCTGCTGGTATTAGGTGGCCTACTGATTGGAATCGGGAGCCAGGAAGAGCAGGGCATGGATCTAGGGTGGGTGTATAATATGAGGAAGAGAATTGAGGGTGCACTTGTGAAAGCTACTAATTTGGCGCTGGTAGAGGTGAGGGAGAGGGGAGAAGCCGACGGCCTAGGCAGGCAGACCATAGTGTTGGTAATGAATCACGCGTTCGGCTGCCTTGGAGATGCGGAGAGGAGACTGTTAGATTATGACCTACTCCTGCCTGTGCTGATAGGAACGGCCTTCTTTTCGAATGAGGGATTTCAGTCCGCGTATTTCCTTGGGGGTTTAGATCTCGACGTTGTAGAAGTCTCAAAAAGCAAATTGGACTGGCCTGTAAGTTCACATTCAACATTAATAAACAAAATGCTGTACTAACCTTTAATAGGCCGGTTCAAGCTCATTTAGGCAAGTCGAGGCTATTATGGCACGCCCATTGGTATCCTCCATGGGTCCTCTATCAAGGCTGATTGCGCATTCGGTCGAGAATGTAAAAGATCCTTGGCTAATACAGACCATGATGGATGACTTGGCTGGCTTCTCCCGAGCTCTCACGACTCAATGGAGGCAAGTCAAGTTGTCGGGAATTGATGCCTCTGAGGAGTCACTATACCTCGAGGAAGAAGCATTGCATAGGACACTGCCTCTACTTTGGAAGTTACTCAAAGCTGCGCTGTTTGCTACAACAATTGTACTCCGCGGCGTTTTGGGTCGTGTCCTGGGCGACGGTTCACTTGCTGCAGATGGAGGTAAGTACGCCCACCCACTTTGATCTCAACAAACTAACAATTGTAAAGTCGCGCCAGTCCTAGCAACTCAAACCCTCCATGCACTCCGTCATCTTTACTTCATCTCATCTCGTCTTGGTCCGGCTTCATTCTCTCAACACACATTTGTTTACCTTACCGCAATCGACATCCTTACAAGTTATCCAATTCAAGCCGACAGCTTCCTCAAATCCATAGCACCGTCACATCTCGGCCAAATCCCTCGTCATCCTCTCGATCGTATTCTAGACCTCTACTTCCTTAACACAGCAGAGCACTTCACCCTCGTTCTATCTCCAGTGACCAACGAAGACCTACTTGTTGCCTCAGCTGTTCCCTACCTCGCAGCTGGCGGGAGCCACAATTTGCTCCCGATCTTCGAAGCTGCACATAGCGTTATGCTGGCTGTGCTCTCCGCGCCTCAGTCTGCTGAAGTAACCGCAAAGCACGTTCCATTTTACATCGACGCTCTATTTAAAGTCTTTCCCGACAACCTCTCGCCACGACAATTCAGACTAGCATTCAAGACTCTACTACGTGTAACCGCACCTCCTTCTACCCTTTCAGCAACGCAACCAGAACTTCCTGCTGTCCTTTTAGAACTCGTTTACGACAGAGCCCTCCATGCGCCTACTGTGGCATTACCTCCAGACGAAACAACCCTCGCGTTAGCAGGCTCTGATGCTCCGCCACCGCCACTCTCCGAACAAGCTGTTCTTGCACTCACCCTCATAGACGCTTTCCCTTTCGTCCCCATAGTTCTTTTAGAGGAATGGTTGCCATTGTGTGCAGATCTACTCAATGTGATCGATGATGCTACAATGCGACAAGCGGTAAAGGCACGATTCTGGGAGGTTTTGGTGAGTGGAGAAATGGATCCTCAGAGGAGTGGGTGCGCGGTGACCTGGTGGGGAAGTAGAGGTGGGAGAGAGATGGTGCTATATGGGAGGGCCAGCGATAGAGACAAGCTCATGAGTGGGGCCTTGCCAGCCGAGGGAGAAGCTAGGGAGAGTAAGTTGTAAGGGATTATTGGATGTTGGTTCAAATTTTGGTCATATACCCCCGGAAGTTATGCATTGGGAATTGGATAACACATTGTTGTGGTCGGTGGTCATATCCTGCTCAGTGCGATTTGCTTCCGGAAGATGTTTCAGGATTAGCCTTGCTTAGGCCGTCAGCGTAGGTTGACGCTGTGCTAGTGAGACTGTTCACTATTTACCATCATGATGATCATCATCATTAAGGTTTGACGTTGTCGGTGAAGTTCTGATTTTGTTTTGTCAACAACAACGCGACCGCGACATTGCAGCAACACCGACTCCTCTTGTCTCATCCCCTATCCGCATCAACCAGTGGCTTGGGATCGTTTTGGAGGCAATTGGCTGCTCATTGCTTGTCTTATCTCTCACGGTCGCACGCAATCTACTTGCAGTCACGGCCTTGAACTCTTCACTGCAAGCAAGATCCACATTTTTGGACGCTATATTGTGCCGCACATTCAGTTTGCGGAATACGAGACACCGCGATCAGCATCGTCACTGGTGCTAGGACGAAGAATCCTTCCTCACTCTATTCACAACATTCTGAATTGTCCAAGACCAAGCTCATCAGCATCACTGCCTCAAGGCAAACATCTCCGGCTTCAGTTCTTCCGCATCCCGCTCTGCATACTCCGTACGAGATCAAGCATATCATTTTCAACAACCAACCATCATTGTCTCACAATGCCAACATCCCGCCTCGGGGACCATCATCCCAGGTCCACAGCGATCAGACACAAGGATCCACACCCTCGGGATGCCTCAAAATCCGACCGAAAAGGCCGACCACGCTCCCGTTCTCCAGAAAAATCGATCAATACCAACCAGTCACGCGCTCGTTCCCGTTCCCCACGACGTGAGAACAGACGTCCCTATCGCGAGCGATCTCCTCAACGACCGCCTCGCGATCATCCGCACGACCGTTCTCGCTCTCCTGCATGTGAAAACAGTGGCCAGTCTCGAGGTCTTACACCCTCACGATCTCCTCTTCGCGAAAGACCGGATCTTCAGAACCGTGGCTGTAGCCTCATCTCCCAAGAGGAAAAGTTTCGGCAGTCAAAGAGGCATTCCCTTGACCACCTCCATACAAGGTCTCCTTTACCTGATATAGGTGGTCAGTCCCTCGCTAAAGGCCGCTCTTCTCGAGGTCGTAATGAAAAGTCTCAGTGTCGCGATCGTAGCCGGTCTCCTCAGCATTCTGTTGATTCCACATACCGCCATCGAACACGCTCACCACCTCGCACCAAGCCCAACTCCAGTAATCTCTATAAAAAGCAACATTTCATCCATCCAAAACTGGACTCCTACCGTCCTCCCATCTCCAACTCCGTTTCACTACCTCAAAGTGATCCTAGAGATATCAGCACACCATTCACTAAACCCTCTTCTACCACCCCAATTGACCGTACCCAACCAAAGAACTTCATCTCTATGCCCTTAACCTGTTTCTTCTGGAAGAACAACGGGAAATGCAAGCGTGGTGATGAGGCCTGCATCTATGCGCATTGGGACACGGGATTCTACGCCGCTGCGCCTATCTCTGAGAATCGTGAGTTTGATCCCCATCCCCTCATATCTAGCTAGATTGGTCTACATGAGAGGTGTTCGGTTGGATCTTGCTGACTTGGGTGAATAGAAGCTATCGCGGGGAGGAAGGCAGTTGAGTATGCCAGAGAGATAGAGGGGAAGGTAGAAGAGGGAAGGTTGAGGAATTGGGAAGCTGTGCTGAGGGAGAAAGAGGAGGAATTGAGGAGAAGGGAGGAGGCTTTGGAGAAGATGGAGGGGTATTGCGGGAGATGGTGTGAGAGATGCAGGTGTGAGCTTGTGAATGGGGTTTAAGAGGGATAGAGAGGGTTTTGAGCAGCTTGTCTGATGTTTTCTAAGTACTGTCTGGTCTTTGGTATAAGGACTTTGTATAAAAAAATGAATTTGTTTGCTGTCTCGCCAGTAGGCAGAAACGACCAAGATAAGCTTAAGAAGGCGCTTGGCAATTCGTAAGGAGAAACGACAATTTTTTGGCTTTGCTTCTTATTCTATTTATATGTTTACAAAGTTAGCTAGATCAACCATGCTGCAGCAGGGCAAGGAACGTTGTTCACATCAATATCGGTGCCTCGAAACGTCTTTCATTCTACACCTGCGTTCATTTCATCATGCTCAACGCTAACCGGTTTCAGTAGACATGTGGGGAGTGGCTGCCCGGAAGCATCACCATAGACCACAATCTTCCCGACTGACGGAAAATCCAACAAAGCCCGTCTATATACCCATATCTCAATTCACCAGCATGAATCCATCAGCGAACTCCGACGAAGAGATAGCAGAAGAGTGGGATTTCTGCGATGACGCCACTTCCCCTCGCAAGGCAGATCCGAAGTCAACCTCCACCCCAATAGAGAACTTCATCATTTTCGATCAAGCAATTCCAGCTTCGAAACTTAAAGGAACCTACTCTAAATCCAAAACCTCGAAAACAGGATCAAGCACACGGCAACAGTCCACAAACCCAGATCTCGGCCCGAACTCTATCACCATCACTTCATTCCCCACCTCTCCTTCAACAACAAGCGCAGCATCCACCATCCGCTACCTCGGCTTCCAAAGTCCCTCACCCACCCTCCCCAAATCCCTCCAAATCGCCCTCCAAAACCGCCTCACCCTCTCACAAATCCATCAATTCACCACCGACGCCAACCTAGCTTTCTCGCATCCCCTCCCTTTCTTCTTCTCCGGCTCCTTCATCTTCCCAGCTTGTTTGCGAGCCGCGACGAACGGGACCACACTTCTAAGTATTGCGAAGGCGATGACGCCGGCGAGCTTGAGGGGGTATGCGAGGTATGCGGTTAGAGGGCAGCCGTGGCCGGCTATGTTACCATTGGCTTCGGCATCTGGTAGTTTAAATGGGGGCAGGAAAGGTGAGGAGGACGGGGAAGCGGAGAATTCAGTTACGGGAATGCTTGTATTCGGGATGTTGGAGAGTCAGAGGAGGGCTATTCATGCTTTTGAGAACGGCATGTTTGATTTGAGGAGGGTGGAGGTTGAGGTGGAGGTAGCCAGGGGTGAGAGTGTGTGTATTGAGGCGGGGGTTTATGTTTGGAATCAGGGGCACGAAAAGTTGGTTCCGAGAGATGAGAGGAAGTGGAGGGTAGAGGATTTAATGGGGAGTGAGTGGTTTGAAGATATTATTAGGAGAACGGAAGAGGAGGAGAAGATTTTAGAGATAGAATATATATAATAAGTATAGTAATCTAATAAATATAAATATAAATAATCTCTTTTTTATTATAATATAAAATTACTATAATATAAAATT